>JAENJI010000136.1:166463-201428 GCA_018901935.1 Pugionium cornutum | reverse complement strand
TGAGTGATCGAGACTTGGTGTTTCTCAATGAGTTTTGGCGTGAGTTATTCACTCTTCAAGGGGTCACTCTTAATTTGTCAAGTGCGTACCACCCACAAAGTGATGGCCAAACGAAAGTTGTCAACATGTTTTTGGAAACCTATTTGCGGTACATGTGTAGTGATCGGCAACATCTCTGGGGCAAATGGCTACCATTGGCAGAAATTTTGGTATAACACTACCTATCATTCTACAACTTAATTGAAGCTGTGTACGGTCAAGCACCTCCCATTCATCTACCTTACTTGCCGGGTGGGTCTAAGGTTGCAGTCGTTGCTAAGCGTTTGCGGGAAAGTGAGAACATGATCTTGATTTTGAAGTTTCACCTCCTACGTGCCCAACACCGAATGCAACAACTCGCGGATAAACATCGTACACACCACAATTTTGAGATTGGTGATTTCGTCTATGTCAAGCTCCAGCCCTATAGGCAGCAGTCCGTGGTAATAAGGGGCAATCAGAAATTATCTCCGCGTTATTATGGGCCTTATAAGATACTTGAAAAATGTGGTAAGGTGGCGTATAAACTCGAGCTTCCAAGTTCTTTTCTAATATACATCCGGTTTTCCATGTCTCACAACTAAAACAGATGGTGGGTGAGGTTCACATTTCCTATGAGTTGTTGGCAGAAGTACGAGATGTCTTGGCACGAAAACCAGTTCACGTGTTGCAGCGGAAAATGGTGAACAGACAGGGAGCGGACGCAACAATGGTACTTGTTCAGTGGTCTAATGAGCTGTATGAAGAAGCCACATGGAAATTTTTAACCGAGTTGCATAAGAAGTTCCCTGAATTTGAACCTTGAGGACAAGGTTCTTCGAATCATGAGGAAATTACTAGAGAAGAAGGAGAACATGTGGTGGGTCACGATTTAAAAGAAGTGAAGGGCTGAGATTAAATCATGAGGTTGTTACAATCCAGCAGAGGTATAAAACCGGCAACAAACATAAATGAAGGTAAACTATTTGATTACGTAAATTCTCTTTCTTATTTTTCTCTATTTCGATTGTAAACGCTACTTGCTTTTGCTTAAGAATTTTTTCTACTTTATGGGTTCTTTGCTAAGTAAGTTGGAATCGTTGTTTATTTGAACATTGGTTCTGTGATTTTGTTAAAAAATCTTAAAAATTCTTCATCATCCTCCGCCCTCCTGGGGCAATTTCTCCTCCGCCTTCTCCGGCGATTTATTCTCTCATGTCGATTTCCTCAAGGTAAATTATTCTCCTTCTCCTCCTTCTCATCTTCCTCCTTCTCATCTGCCTCCTCCGCTTCGTCCACCTCGCCTATTTTTGATTTTTAGTTTCTAAACTTTTTTGGCGCGTACAATGTGCTTGCTTGGGAATTTGATTTAATATTTGTCGATAGATTTTTTCTAGCAATATCATATTTATTTTATGGATCTAAATATTATTGCCATTAGAGTTTTTGCAATTTTTTAAGCTTGATAGTAGAGTTGTTTAATTATGTTATGCAAACTGTTCACCTCGTCCTAACATATTTAGTTTTTTTCCAACAAGTTTATTGTTAACAACAAACTTTGCTAACGAGTTGCGGCAGATTTTTCATATTTAACTGATTTATTTTCATCACACGATTCGTTGTATAAACAACATTTTTTTGTAACTTGGTATGACAAACTCTTTAAGGCAGACGATCTATTTCCCCTCGAACTATGACCATATAGCAACATATTTACTCAAAGTATCATAGTAGTGTTCAGTCTACATAGTTTGGAAGTTAAAAACATATTTCCCCATAATTCCAAACTTCAAAACTTAAAACCACATCATATTAAAGTTTAATACTCAAATACACACAATCGCGATTCGATTCAGATTTACTTAACTTTAAATTGTCGTTAGCCATTAAAATCAATTTAAACCAGATTATAACCCGATTAACATTTAAGCCACCATTTACCCAAAATAACAAAAACCTGATTTACGTTTTTCCCCCCAAATCGCGACCCCTAATTTCTTCCCCAAATCGCAAACCCTAGTTTCTTCCCCAAATCGATTTCACTTCAGATTCTTCCCCAAATCGCAAACCCTAGTTTTTCCCCAAATCAATTTCACTCCACATGTCGATAGTCGGTTTAGACCCTGATGTTGAACGTGAGGAGGATACCGATGGTGAAAATCGGTTTGACTGTGATAAGTTCAACATCGAACAAGCCGTGATCGATTTCGTGGATGAATCTCCGGTTCTTCACAATGTCATCCCTGACAGCGACAATGAGGATTCCGACGATGATGTTGAAGGCATGGAGAGAGACCAAGACCGAATGGAACGTGGTGATGGGAGTTTGTATGAAGGGCAGATTTTCTACAGTGGCATAGCTTTTAAAGAAGCTGTTCTTGACTACGCTTTGACAATTGGCCGGAATATCAAACAATATAGGTATGATCAAACAAAGTTAGGTTATTGTTGTGTAGGTTATGGATGTCAATGGCGTACCTACTGTGCTAGTACGGTTAGGAGTGATAAGTGGCATGTTAGTGTGTTTACGAAAGTGCATACATGTGTTCCGAATGGTGAGTGTGAGATGATCAAGGTCCCTGTCATAGAAAGATGTTTAAGAAAGTGCATACATGTTTTCATGGCCAATGCATCTATCTCATTGACAATTGCCTCATCAATCCACTTAAAGACATGTTTATCATCAATAAGCTACATAAAGAATAAGTATTTGCCCCATTAAAAAACAAGTATTGCACCATCACAAAGAACAAGTATTGCACAATCACTTAATACCTTATTTGTTGCTGCAAATGCACATCTAAAGTACCTACGGTATGGGATGGCCTCCGATTTCGACATCTTTGTTATAGTTTTTTCCCCATACCAACATTTCTTCGGCACACCAACCACTATTCCTCTTCCTCTTCCGTGGCTACCAGTCGATGTTTCAGATGATGTGTTCATCCTCTTCGCTTACTACTCTAAATCAATTTTGAAATGACTAACTCTCGATTTCGATTTCGAAACCCTAACCCTCTATTCGAAAACAAAAATGAAACCCTATTCATTGAGTTCAATTTCACTTTCGAACTCGAAACTCTTCACACTCGATTTTGATTTCGAATTCGGAATCGATTTGGGAATGGAATTAGGGTTTGTTTCTTCTTCGGGTTTTTAACTCGGTTCACAGGTTGAATTTTAGGTCAGGTAAAATATTAGGTCATGGTTCACGGGTTGAATATTGAGTGATATTGGTTTGATTTTGGGTTTGTGTTAAAAACCGAAAAAATAGACATATGTGGTTACACAGTTTGTGTTATAAACCAAAATAACCAGACATTTAAGTTTTGAACTTTGGAATTACGGAGAAATAGGTTTTTAACTTCCAAACTATATAGACTGAACACTACTATGATACTTTGGGTAGATCTGTTGCTATATGGCCATAGTTCGGGAGGGTGGAGGAAATAGATCGTAGGGGAAAGCTCTTGTTAACCATTTTAATCTCCATAATCTTTTTCCCCTTAGGATCTAAGATTACACATCGCTTTTCTTCAAACATAACGCAATATCCATGAGATATAATTTGTGGAACACTTAGTAGATTCTTCTCCAATCTAGGCACAAGAAAAACATTTTTAATGACTTGTTTCCCTCTGTTTGTCATAACAACAATGTCTCCTTTGCCAGCTGTCATTACGACTTCTCCGTTTCTAATTTTGATTGGAACGATAATACTTCTATCTAATTTTGTGAAGTATTTTTCTTCCTTCGTCATGTGATTGGTGCAGCCGCTGTCTACCAACCATACTTCTTCTCCTATCATTGTTGAAGTTTCTTCACTTGCACTAAATAGCATGTGAACTTCATCTTCTTCGTCTTTATCTTCAAGACTCATTTGTGCTCGTTCATATTTCTTTGAACGGCAATCCCTTGAGAAATGTCCAACTTTTCCGCAGCTGTAACATTCTCCCTTATTCCTCGAATTGTTTTGTCGAACACCGTTGTTCTGTTTCTTCCAACAATCCGCTTCTGTGTGATTGTCTCTCTTACAAACACCACACCATTTTTTTTCTTTTACTTGACGTTCACAAACTTTTTGATTCTCTTTTTTGAATCCAATTTTTCCCTTTCTTAGTTGAGCATAAAATGCTCCTTCAGTTGAACTCTCAAATCGTGAAGAAATACAATTCTCATGCGCTTGAAGAGTTCCGATCAACTCCGACACAGCCAATGTAGTCAAATCCTTTGTTTGCTCCATTACGGCCACAATACTATCAAACTTTGCAGGAAGAAAGATGAGAATCTTTTGAACAATTTGGTAGTCTGTTTTCTCTTCACCATGGACCCTCAATTGATTTCCCAAATCAATCAATTTTCCCGTGAAAACTTTGACGTTTTCACCATCATTCATCTTTAAATTTTCGTACTCTCTTCTTAGCGATTGAAGTTTTATCAACCGAACTTGAGAAGTTCCTTGAAATTCAGACTCCAACGCATCCCAAGCCATTTTAGAGGTAGTTGATGATGCTAAACGTGGAAATATCTTGTCTGACACCGCCGTTTGTAAAAGTTGCAAAGCCATCAAATCTTTCATTGATATTTCCTCAATGACTTCTCTTGGTTGGTTTGGAACATCATTTTCCACTACTTCCCACCATTTCTTTGTTTTTAATATTGTCTTCATTTTGATACGCCAAAAATCATAGTTTTTTCCATCAAATATGGGAACTATTTGATAAGATGTTGTCTCCATTGTCTCTTTTTTTTACTTGAACTTTTTGCAATAATTTTGCTTGTCTTTGTACTTGAATTGGCCCTCGAATCAATAGAGCTCTGATACCATGTTGGTGTTGATACTTCTTCTTTAAGTAACACACAAAAGAGAACAAGTTGTTCTTGATTTATATTATTTGATGAATGAAAAAGAAAAGAGGAAAAACAAGTTTGTGATATTATTATGATGAACACAAAGTACATTTATATACTAAACTAAACATTGTGACTTTTCATCATAGAGACACAACTCTCTATTCTAGAGTCACGACTCTTCACATAGAGTTACGACTCTTCACGTATAGTCACGACTCTTCACAAACACCTTTTGATACATAAATACATAAATAATTAATTGTACTTTATACGAAACTCAATTATATACTAACAGGATCATGAGTTGTGGTCAATATTACTTTCTCACACATCAACTGGCGATTAAGAAGGATCATGAGTTGTGGTCATTGATTGGGGGTCAACCAATTAGTTTATCTTTGTATGAATTTGAAGATATAACTAGACTTAAATTTGATTTTGTTGAGGGTGAAGACACATGGGACATTGACCATAAGAAGTTTTGGGAAGAGATGGAGGTTCCTACTTCCATAGAATAACTAACTCTCGATGAATTGAAGATGGTTATGAGTAGATGTAGAGCTTGGCCTTTTGATAATAGGAGAATGGTTGGTTTACTATGCATTCTTTCTATTGGAATTTATGGCATATCTCCTACAAGAAGAATACATCTTTATCCTCTAGTTCTACAGATTTAGATCCTGTAACAAAGAAACTTAACATTGCGTTAAATGCAATGATGGCATGTTTTAAGCAGTTAGATGGCGTGTCTGTTTTGTCTAGACGACAACCACAAATGGCAACTCCACCGAAATTTGTATTCACTAAGAGCTATAATATAAAACGCGTGATCATAGGTGTTAAAACGTCCTCCGCATGTTACAATCCATTAGCAAAAGTGGATGACTCTAAAAAACGTGGATTGGTTGACTACATTCAACGTGATGAGTACGTTATTTCCTCATCCTTAGCTTATGTATATTAGTATTACCTTTTAATTGGATATTAACACAAACATTATAGTCATGAACCTCTTGGGAGTTATAATTCAACGGTGGAATCTACAAGTCCGGCAAGAATGGCCTGTGGGAATGTACGAATGGTTGACTGGAGCGATAAAGTATGAAAATATACTTTTGTATGTTTTACAACAGACTTTCAATTTAATTGCAATAGACATGGTTATGAACTAACAACAGTTTTATTTTTTTTGAAATATCAACATATGTCCACTACCATGAAGATGTTTACAAAACGTGCTATTGTGTGATCCATCCCTTTACAGCTCCCAGCGAATTGCATTCTTAGGTAACTATTTCCTCTCGTTTTAGATGATTGATTTCAATGGTTGCAACCCTAAGACTTTCACTTTCGGGAAACTTTTTAGGACATGTCCAATGGAAACTTTCATTATGACTTACTTACAAACAAGAAATGGTATATCGATATCACTTGTATGCGTGCCACTTTGTAAATGGAGATCATTGGGTTGCTTTGCACATTAACTTGCGAAGGGAGAAGATTGACGTCTACGACAACATACTTGTTCATACAAACGACAAGTACATTACTGAAGTATGTCTCCCATTCGCGAAAAATGATATCCGGATTACTTAACACATTGGTTCTTGAAACATACGAAAGAAGAAAAACTGTCAGTTCAAGGTGTTCAGGAAAAAAGAGTACAAAATGAAAATCCAGGTGATTGTGGCGTCTATCCTATTAAGTTCATCGAATGGGTAGCTCTCATTTGTACTTTTGAGGGCCTAAGCGACAAGAATATTCAAGGTTTGCGAAAAAGCTAGCAGCTTGAAATTAGCACACATGAAATTCGTAACAGACTTATGTTTGCGTTTTAGTAGACTTGTTTAGTAAAAATTACTTCGTAACAAAATTTTATTGCGTTTCAGTAGACTTGTTTAGTAAGAATTATTTCGTAGCATACTTATGTTTGCGTTTTAGTAGACTTGTTTAGTAAAAATTACTTCGGTCATATTCGTTTAGCAGCCGTAGGAACCTACGGCTGCGGCTGCGGCAAATTGTTGTTTGTTTAGCTGTCGCAGGTAACTGCGGCAGACGCAGCAGTCAGACGTCGCAATTTTTTTAACCGCTGATTAAAACAGCGGTGCGACTAAAAATCTGCGATTAACCGCAACCGCAACCGCCCGTGGCAAACAAACGAACAACATCTACCGCAGCTGCAGCCGCAGGATTGACCGTAGCCGCAGTTGCAGCCGTCTGCGGCGACCAAACGAACAACACTTTCGTAACAAAATTTTACTGCGTTTCAGTAGACTTGTTTAGTAAGAATTACTTCGTAACAGACTTATGCTTGCATTTCAGTAAACTTGTTTAGTAAGAATTATTTCGTAGCAGACTTATGCCTGCATTTTAGTAGATTTGTTTAGTAAGAATTACTTCGCAACAACCTTATGCTTGCATTTCAGTAGACTTGTTTAGTAAGAATTACTTAGTAACAAACTTATAATTGCGTTTCAGTATAGTTATTTAGTAAGAATTACTAAAACGCAATTAATTCTTTTCACAGAAAACGTGCCATCAATTATACAAAAGCAACACAAGTGTTACAATTGTCACCAGTCTTGTTACATATAGAACACTTGTGCATATTTCTTGGTCGTTTCTTATCTACAAATTTCTCTAGAATTGATTTTATTCTTGATCTTTTAGGTTTTCTTGGAGGATTACGAACCACGGGAAGGAAATAAACTTTCGAAGAAACATGCTAAAGCACATGCAGAGCTTTGTCCCCCGGCATCACAACAGTACAATATGCATTGTACAAATAGTTATTCGTAAACTATGGGTGGCAGAGAGAGATACGGCTAAGTTTTCTAGATTCTTCTGCTACAAGGGCATGAACGCACGGTAATTTCTCTAAGTCAAATCTACAACTAAAATATTTTGTTCTTCCAAATTCACAACATGCAAAGATGAACTGCTTGTAACTTGTGATTGATGTGCATCAGTCGCTTATACCGTAAAATCTTTTGCATATTGCACATGAGCCTCTAACAAAACAAAAGAAGTTTTAAAATTCATAAACATCTTGCATTGATTTAAAGATACCTCTAACATCTTCTCTACTCCACAGGTAAGTATAGTTTTCAATAACCAGGCATTGCTTCGCCATTTTGAAAACCATATAGTCATCATAATCCTAATTTCTTCTAGGAGTTTTACAATTGGCAAACTCCTTGAATTTGCAAGTACATTATTAATTGATTCCGCAATGTTTGTTGTAGTCAAGTTGTATCTATGTAGTGCTTAATTTAATGCTTCTGTTTGAGCAAATATTATCTCAAAATCTGCAATTGTGAAACAATTTGCCGCTTTTTTAACCAAGCCGAGAGCATCACCACCATTATATCACTGGAGTATATTCTTATACAAATGGTAAGTACAAATTTCACGAGTAGCCATTGCGTATATCTTGAATTGCATTACCGATTGCTTTGTGTCTATCAGAAATAATAGCAACACCTTCGTCGTCGAGGATCACACAGCTAAACTGTTTGAAGAAGCATTCCCAAAAATCATCATTTTCAGAATCAACAATTGCAAACGAGAAATATTTGAAAGTTTCCATCTTGAGTTATAGCTATGAGAAGTGTCCCTTTATATTTTACTTGTAAATATGTTCTATCGACAACCACAATTTTCCTAATGAAGGGAAACCCATTCATACTAGCACCAAAAGCTATGAAAAGATATTTGAATCTTTCACAATCATCAACTTCTAATCGTGTCAAATTCCGAGATTTTCTCTTCGTATCATGTGTAAGTAAGCTGGTATTGGTTCATACCCTTCTTCGGCATTTCCCCTCACTAAATCTCACACAATTTTATAGAACTTCATATGTTGTGAAAAAATTGTTGTCAAACTACTAATAAAAAGTGTTGTTAAAAACCCGTTGTCAAATATTTGGTCGTACAAATATATCGAAACCTTTATTCCAAAACGATGTTCATCGCATTCGATACATGATTTGGTAGAACACTTGGCTCAACACTAACATCAAAATCCTTATATAACACATCAAAAATTTCTGGAGTTGTCTTTCTTGCACGCGCTGAACGCTGTGTAATAGAGCAAGTATGCTCTGATACATACACACGAACATAAAATTGGTGTGTATCACTCACTGATGCAACACATAATCTCCACGTACATCCTTACACCCATCACTTAACAACTAGAAGGTTTAGAGTTGATGTAACTAAATCAAAATCAAATTGATGTACAACTGACAAAATCTTTAGTCTGTTCTCCAACAAAGTTTTCGTATCATATCGTTGACCAACAATTACATTGAGGTAGTTCAATTCAATCTTAACATGTGGATCAATTTCTTTAAGTCTCGTGTTTATTGTAGATATACCTTGCGTCTTAAGATGTATGTTCAGTTTCGCATCTTCTTCGTCAATCTTTTTTCCATAAACACTAAAGTCTTCGTCATCAGAGTCTGCACCATCAGAATCATCATAACCAGGGCCGGGCCTGGGCCCAAGCAAAGCAAGCCCGTGCTTGCGGCCCTCAATGTTAATATAAAAAAATCAGCCTTTATTTCAAAAATACTCTTAGCACAAATGGTAAATAAAAATAAACTGCTTCCTTGAGTTCTTCAGTTCGAGTCCTTCTAACAACAAAAAATTTTAAAAATTAAAACGGTCCAATTTTTTTTGTAATATAAAACGGTCCATTTTTTTTGTTTGCGGCCCTATTAAATTCAAGGCCGGCTCTGCTCATAACAATCAAATATGAATTCTTCGTCGTCTTCCAAAATATCATCGTTGTTATACCCATAATGGGAATCGAAATCACGTTATTTTCGCAATGCTCCCTTTATATCAACCTTCTCAAAAACGAATTGTATCAAATTTGAATTGTTCCAAAAAAGCTTATAATTGGTGATAATTTCCAATAAATACCGGTGGAAATTTATTGGAAAATTTATTCATAATTCTCCTCGAAAACATGTAACTAAGCTGAATTTCATACATTCTTTCTTGCAAACCATAATCCTCACATACCATTCTTAAGAAATCTTCGTAGTGTGTTTAAAAATTTGCATTGAGAATCTAACATCATCATTTATTATCAACAACAAATAATCTTTGTTTTTGAACAACCATTGTCCACACACAAAAATAAGATGCTGCATTTGTAGGTGTAAGAGACAAACATTTTTCAAAAAAGAAAAATTAGAAAATAATGTGGCGGCTAGGCATCCCTAAAATGTTAACCTTAGGGATACACAACCCTAAAAGAAATCTTCTACGATAACAATAAATCTGCCGTCGAAATCTACTAAGAAAAAAATCTGCTGTCGAAATCTGCTACTTAAGGTTCTAATAAATCTACGAAATAAAAGTCTACTGCCATTAAAAGGCCATTTTAGTAAGAACTAACTATGTTCTGTCTATAAATGTTAAGTCTGCCATTATGCATATTATTTTAACTAAATCTATTACGATTTAGGTAAAAATCTACTAAGTCGTAGCGGTCAATCAAGTAATTTAGTTTCACATCGAAATTAATCTACTTTTATAATAGAGTTTAATTCATTCTGAAAAATCTATTGTAATGTACATTATCAAATAAGTGGATCTTAAAATATATGTGGTAATGTATAACAAACTAATCGTAATTGAAAGAGTTTAAGAGATGAAGCTGAATAACATTATGTTTTTGTTCTGAATGCTTTTGCTTAAATGTTTACAAACAACTTCACTGCTTATTTATACAAAAAACAGAACGTAAAACCCTAATGCCAGATGTCATAATCTTCTTGAGCTTCAGCTTTCGTTTAATGATCCAAGAGAGGCAAAACGATTTTGAATTTTCACTTGTTCTGCTGTACCATCTTCTGCAGTCTGCAATCGGCCAGTCTGCTCTGTTTTTGCAGTAGCATTGTCGACTGCTTTCTGAGCTGGAGTACGCTGCGTTTTTGTCTTGGGCCTCCACTCCATTTGGCCCACATTATTTGTGCTTTGCTTCAGCTTCACTTGGAATCCGGCATCGTTTTGCTACAGAGGTTTAATAGCCTCTCTCAAACATGGCGTGAATGGAGTATTTACGCCAAGTTTGAACCGTAGTGTGGTGAAAGGTCCTACTGCCAAAGACTTGGTGAATATATCTGTAAGCTGAAAATGTGAGGGAATATGTTTAACCAGTAAAGATCCCAGAGCAACTCTTTCTCGCACATAATGATGATGTGTTTCAAAGTGCTTGGTTCTCTTGTGATAAGCTGGATTTACTGTTAAGTAAACAGCAGATAAGTTATCACAGAACAGCTCTGGTGTAGACAGCAATGGAATACCAAGTTCTCGAAGTATTGAGCTCAACCATGTAAGCTCAGAAGCTGTTTCTGACAATGCACGATATTCAGCTTCTGTCAAACTTTTTGCTATAGTCTGCTGTTTTTGTGAGGACCAGGAGATGAGATTGCAACCCAAGAACGTGCAGAAACCCCCTGTTGATCTTCGAGTAACATGACAACCTGCCCAGTCACTATCAGAGTATGTTCGAACTGTGAAGTCAGTGTTTTTGCTGAATGAAATCCCCATTGAGACAGTTCCTTTGATGTATCTCAAAATTCTTTTGATTAAGAGAAAGTCAGAAGTTGTTGGAGCGTGCATCTTTTGACAGACAAAGTTCACTGCAAATTGTATATCAGGCCTTGTAAGTGTAAGGTATTGTAGCTTTCCAGCTAAGCTCCCGAAGTAAGTAGGATTTTCAAAAAATTCAGCTTGGTGTGGAACACTATGTGGCTGTAATGGCAGTGGTGTAGGCATTGGTGCACAGTCTGAAAGTCCTGCAAGAGCTAACAAATCTTCTGCATACTTTTGTTGAGACAAGAACAGCCCCTCTGAATGAAACTGTGCCTGAATGCCAAGAAAGTAGCTGAGAGTTCCCATATCCTTCATTTTGAAATGTCTGTTCAGATCAGCTATCAAACCTTTTAGGAGTTCAGAGTTATTTCCAGTGATTACCATGTCATCAACGTATAGTAGTAACATGATCACATTGTTGTTGCAGGTGTAAACAAACAGTGATGGATCTGGTTTACCGCAGACAAACCCAAACTCAATAAGGTAGTTGCTAAACTTATCAAACCAAGCTCTATGAGCTTGTTTCAGACCATATAAGGCTTTATGCAAAAGACAAACATGATCTGGTCGAGCCTTATCAACAAATCCAGCTGGTTGCTTCATATATACTGTTTTAGACAAATTACCATGTAAGAAAGCATTCTTGACATCTAACTGCCTTATCTCCCATTTCATCATAGTTACAGTGTGAAGAACTGCTCTTACAGTTGCTGTTCTGACCACTGGGCTGTAAGTCTCAAGGTAATCAATACCTTCTTCTTGATTGAATCCTTGTGCTACTATTCTTGCCTTGAGTCTGTCTAAAGTTCCATCTGCATTTAATTTTGTTCTGAATACCCATTTACTGCCAAGAACATGCATTTCAGACGAGTAAAGAACCAGTGACCAGGTATGTGTTTCAGCACAGTTTTCCATTTCTTCTGTCATTGCTTGTAACCATCCAGGATGTTTAAGTGCTGCAGAAACACTTTTTGGTTCTGGATATGACACTTTATTTATAAGTAATACATACCTTGGATTAGGCTTTGTAATTCCTGCCTTTAGCCGTGTAGTCATTGGATGTCTAGAAACTGTTGCAGGCTCACTTTCTGCATTTTCTTCTTGCTCATGATAGTTGAATGAAGCTGGTTCAGCATTGTTCTCATTATTTTCAGGTGATGTTTGAGCTTCTGAATCATTTGAGGACTCAGAGCCTACACCAATAGCTGGAATTAAGGCTTCTGTTGAAGTCATATCTCGCTCACTTTCAACAGACTGTATAGCAGGAACTTCAACTGACACAGGTGAAGAGTAGATTGGTTCACTCTCATCAATATCAGCTGTGTTTTCAGGCGTTGTCTCAGCATCTTGAGTTGCTGGAAAACCCTGTAACCAAGCATCAAACAGAGGAGAACCCGTCTTTTTCTGCAGTGATGCATAGGAGTTGTGAAATGGGAAGTTTTCTTCATCAAACACTACATGACGACTTATGTAAACACGACCTGTAGGAGGGTATAGACATCTGTAGCCTTTGTACTTGTTGTTGTATCCAATAAAAACACATTTAAGTGATTTTGGATCAAATTTATTAGATGCATAATCTCTGAGTACTGGAAAACAAGCACAACCAAAGACCATCAAGGCTGTGTAATTTGGTGTTTTGCCATGAAGTTTCTGATATGGTGACACACCTTTTGTCAGTGATGTGGTAGGCAATAGATTGATAAGGAAATTGGAGGTAAACAAGGCTTCTACCCAGTATTTTTGAGGAAGATTACTGTCAAACATCATTGATAAACCCAAGTCAAGAAGATGTCGATGCTTCCTCTCAGCAATTCCATTTTGCTGAGGGGTATGAGGACAAGAAATCAACTGTTGTATTCCACAGTCTTGAAGATGTGAGATGAATCGTGTACTAGTAAATTCTCCTCCTCCATCACATTGAAAAGAATCAATCTTTGTATTAAACTGATGTTCAACCAATTTCTGGAAGTTGATGAAAACAGTGTAGAAATCAGACTTCAATTTTATAGGATATAACCAACTAAATCGAGACAAATTATCAATCAGAATTACATAGTATCTGAATCCTTGCACTGACAAAGTAGGTGCAGGACCCCAAAGATCACAATGTATTCTTTGTAATGGTTTAGTTGCAGTAAACTCAGAAGCAGAAAAAGAAAGACGAGAACTTTTCCCAAGCCTACAAGGCTCACACATGAGACCAGCTCTCTTATTTATTGAAATAGCTTTAGATATAGATAACTGCTGAAGGATTTGTGCATTAGGATGTCCCAATCGTCTGTGCCAAGTGCTCTCACTAGAGGTTTGCTGAACACTGGAATGCAATGCTTGAGTTCTTGACAATGGCGAATCCTTTAGCACATAAAGTCCCCCACTGTTTTGTCCCAGCATTATTAGCTTCTTGGTAACCTTGTCCTTAACAACAATCCCATCACAGTCAAAGGTGAAAGAACAAGGATAATCTTTTGTAATTTTTGACACAGACAAGAGAGACTTGGCAATATCTGGGCACACAAGAACATTTTTGAGAGGCAACATACCTGATGATGAAGTTAAAGTTGTTGAACCTGTGTGAGTAATCGGTAGAAAACTCCCATCTGCCACCATTACTGCATCAGAACCAGTGTAAGGTCGAGCTTGCTGAAGATTCTGTGAGGAGTTTGTAACATGAGCACTTGCTCCTGTGTCAGGGAACCACTCCTGCCCAGTCTGATCAGAGACATCAGTTATCCTCATTGTTGTCATTGCTGCTGGAACATCCTCAAGCTGATAGGAATTATCGAATATGTGCCAACAACTTAAAGCAAGATGTCCTCTTTTTCCACAGATTTGACACACAAATCTTGTATCCATGTCAGATGAAATAGAAGAGCCTTGATAGGAGGAAAGTTGTTGATGAAAACCACGACCTCTGGTAGTGAAAGCTCCTTTGCCTCTCACTCCTCTTTTATAAAACTGTCCTCTTCCTCTGTTACCATAATATGCAGAGGGTGAGTATGAAGATGGTGTGTGAACTGTGTTGAAAGCAAGATGTGGGGACACATCTGTAGCAGATAAATAACTCTGAAGTCTGTCGTCATAGGCAACAAGACGAGGAGCTATGTCTTCAAAGGTAGGGCTCGGCAAACTGTCCATTGAACCTTCAATGCTGGTTTTGATGGGTTCATAGTCCCTTCCTAAGCCATGAAGAGCTGCAAAGATCTTCATTTTTTCAGTGACAGGACTCCCTGTAGACGTAAGCTGGTCACAAATGGTCTTTATTTCCTTCAGATAATTTGTCATGCTCTTTTCTGCCTTTGAAAGAGTCTGAAGCTTTCTTTGAAGCTCAAAAAGACGTGATGATGACACTCTGTTATAGTGTCTTGCAAGAGCTAGCCACACTTCTTGAGATGTTTTGCAATCCACTACAACACTCAACAAGTCTTCAGAGAAAGAACAAGAAGCCACGAGCGTACCACATGGTCTGTTTGAACCCATTTGTGATAGTTAGGATTTCGAGCATGATGTTCTGCTCCATTTATGCCTGGAACAATGATGTATTGTCCTGGTTGAGGTGTGGCTCCAGTTACAAATCCTAGAAGATTTTGCCCTGAGAGAAATGCTTCAAACTGAGACTTCCAAAGAATATAGTTTCTTTGTGTCAATGTGATAGTCACACAGTTTGAGATGTTTAAGGAAGGTGAAGTATAAATGTCCAGAGTTGTTTCAGCCACGGCTGCTCTGATACCATGAAAGAGTTTAAGAGATGAAGCTGAATAACATTATGTTTTTGTTCTGAATGCTTTTGCTTAAATGTTTACAAACAACTTCACTGCTTATTTATACAAAAAAAACAGAACGTAAAACCCTAATGCCATATGTCATAATCTTCTTGAGCTTCAGCTTTCGTTTAATGATCCAAGAGAGGCAAAACGATTTTGAATTTTCACTTGTCCTGCTGTACCATCTTCTGCGGTCTGCTCTGTTTTTGCAGCAGCATTGTCGACTGCTTTCTGAGCTGGAGTACGCTGCGTTTTTGTCTTGGGCCTCCACTCCATTTGGCCCAGATTATTTGTGCTTTGCTTCAGCTTCACTTGGAATCCGGCATCGTTTTGCTGCAAAGGTTTAATAGTAATATGTCTGTTCCGTAAAATAAATCTATGAGATCTGAGAAAATCTTCTACAAAAATGAAGGTCTGCGAATTCTCATGGCAGTTTAAAAAAAAAAGATCTGTCAAACAATAACAAGTTTATTACATACTAACTAGTATTCGTAATGTGTAAATATTTGCCACAGACTTATACCAAATTTGAGAATGAGGTGGTGGAATTGTAAATAATTAGACGTTTTTGTTGACGTGGATAATAATGATATTTTTGTAATATGTTTTTTCGTGTAACATGTTTTTAGAAACCTTTTTGGTATTAATTTTATACAAATAACTTTCCATTCTAATAATATAAATATGAATAGAAGTTAGTCTAATAACTCTCTCTTACTCTCTTAAACGCAATTCTGGTATTAGGATAGTTAAAACAAATGTCAATAGTAGAGTAAATGCACCATTTCACATTCAGATTTCTTTCAAAAGTTTTCAATTCTTCGAGTTTTGAAATAAATTTTTAAACAAATATCTATTATCTTCTTGTCATGTCTTCACAGGTATAAGGTGTGTACTTTGACAAAACATTTACACCAATAGCTCGTTTTGAATCAATCATGTTTTGAATCAATCATGTTCTTATTAGCTATGACATGTGAGTTTAAATTCAAGTTGCATCATATAGATGTCAAAAGTGTTTTTCTGAATGAGATTTTACAAGAAAAGGTTTATGTTGAACAACCAAAAGGGTTTGAAAATGTTGAACATCCTAGTCATGTCTTCAAGCTGAAAAAGCCACTATATGGCGTGAAACAAGCACCACGAATTTTGTACGAATAGTTGACCACATTTCTTAATAAGCAAAGATATAAACGTGGTAGTGTGGACAAGACTCTACTTGTACTAAGTGATGAACCTCATCTGATAAATGAGCAAATACATGTGGATTAACATAGTTTTTGATTCCAACAGTATGAAGCATGAATTTGAGATTAGCATGTGTAGAAAGTTGTCTTAGGTTTTGGGTTTACAAGTCAACGGTGTGATGATGGAATTTTCATAAACCAAATTACTTATGCAAATATAAGTATTTTAAATAAATATTTATAAATATTTAATTTTTAAATTAAAATTAATTATTTATAATATATATATATATATATATATATATATATATAAATAATTGAAATTTTTTTTAACATATAATATGGTGTTCGGTGCTGTCACAGGAGACAGTATAGTCAAGTATTGGTCCCGCCCCAGGGTTTATAACAAATCATCAAGTGTGATACCTTGTTCCCTCGTTTCCGTTTCGGAAGGCGGAATCTATTCCTCCTCATGCTATTCGAATTCCTAAAACCAAGGAGACGGTTTGGTTTCTGGCACCGAGTGGGGAGGGGGGGGGGTGAAGGTATATTGGGGATGAAGGCAGGATGCCGCTCTATAAGTGGCGGGTGAAGGGTTTGAGGAGGCCAATGAGTTATGGCTCGAGGACGATGGGATTTTTCGTTTTCCACGGCCTCTCAACGATCTACAACTACTTGCTATTTCGGGTTTTGGATTTTTTGGTTGGGAAAATTTTGTGTTTTGAGAAGATTTTGAGAAAGTTGGAAATTTTTGAACTGTGAAAATGAGGGGGGAAGAGTAGCGTATATATAGAAAATATTTGCGACCACGCATGTGGTCTCAAATTAGTGGCAAACTGCAAAAATAAATACATGGTCATAATTTAGTCGCAAATTAATTAGCGATAAATTTGCGAACAATTGCGACCATCAATTAATTTGGTGGGAGTTGAAATTTCCAAAAACTTTCAAACTCCCACCAAATTAATTGGTGGTCCCAAATTAGTCGCAAATTTATGACCAATTTGCGACCTCCATTAAATAGGAGGGAGTTGAAAATTTTCGGAAAATTTTCAACTCCATCCAAATTAACCGTGGTCGCAAATTGGTTGCAAATTGGTCACAAAAATTATGACCAATTTGTGACGACGCTTTAAAATTACGGTGTGGTCGCAAATTAGTCACAAAAGTGTGACCAATTTGCGACCACGTATAAAAAATAAGGAGTGATTGCAAACCGGTCACAATTTTTGTTACCAATTTGCGACTACATCAACAATTTTGTTATGTGGTGGCAATGTGATGGCAATTTGGTGGCAAATTAGTTACAAACAATAGCCTAAACCCTAATTATAAGAATTTAGTAAAAATTATGAATTATATGAGATTGATTACATCATTATGAATTGTATAAACTTCAATTACTAAGTAAACAACAATAATTTACACTTTTACCAAATTTATATATCATTTAACTAAAACACTTAACACATTTCCTTAACCGTATATTACTCATATAAATATTATTAGTTTCATAAATTTAGAACAACACATTTATGGTTTTGTTTATATTTTCCTACCTATAATGATTTGTACATACCTAAAATTGAAAATATAAGTTTTAAATGTGAAAAATACATAAGAAACATGTAAAATTACACACGTGGTCGCAAATTGGTAGCTAATTTGCGACCGATTTGCGACCACATATGAAATTTTCAACCCGTAATCATAAATTGGTGGCTATTTTGCAAGCAATTTGCAACTACACTTTATTTTTGCGACCACAATATAATTTTTTTGATATAGTCGCAAATTGGTCGCTATTTTTGCGACCAATTTGTGACTACGTTCCAAAAAACACATGTACTCACAAATTGGTCGCTAATTAGCAACCAATTTGCGACTAGAGAGTTAAAAATTGGTAAAACAATAGTTAATAGAAATTCGTAATAAAAAATAGTTAATAGAAATTTCTAATAAAAATAGTAATAGTTAAAAATCGTCATCTGAAGATGAAATATTACACTGAAATTCATCTTCTAGTTCGGTATCTCCAACATCGAAATCAATTTCTTTGGTTTTATTAATTTTATCAACCAAACGTTTCACATGTATCTCGTCAACCACCGTTACCTGTTCATCATTTTCTTGTTGCAAAATGCCAATCTCGTCTTTGTTTTTGTAGTTCCCCAAAATATTAGATCTCGGATTAATTCTGAGAACATTGAGCCATGTTGTTTTGATGATGATTTGGTATGTGAATAAGGAATATAACAAACTTGATTTGCTTGAGAGATTGTGGTACATCATATAGTTAATGAAATGTAAATTAGTTAACTATATAAACAAATTTATAGAATTTTACATAATATATATACATATATATATATATATAAATAAGTTAACATATATTTATATTTAATTTTTACGTAACTAGAATAAATAGTTAGTATTTGTAATATTTCCCTGATGATAAGACATTAACGAGCCATTTTCCAACTTTCGAGTTCTTTTCGAAAGCGTACGATCGTACCATTCACATTTAAAAAGCGTGATCTTCAAATTTAAGAGTCAAACATACTCAAGTTGAATGATATCTGTTAAAATCTAGTAAAAATCAGCTTCAACAGATGCATATGAGTAATTGTCTCCTTTGACACAAATGTCGTAGTTACATGGCTTTCTTTTGTTTCCATGTTTTTTCGTATAGAACATATAACCTCTTGTAAAATAGATCGGCCAAGTTCTCATTTTCTTCATCGGGTCTTGCACTAATTCTTTAGCCCATATCAAAAGGGCGCATGGATTTTTTGAAATGTTTGCATTAACCTATGATCATATATATATATATATATATATATATATATATACTCAGTAATTAGTATTTCAAAATTAGAAAAATTATAAACAACATATACATATTACTTATACATACATAATCTCAAACCCATATATGGAACTCTTCCTCTCTTTTCGATGAAATGTCATATTCCGAGAGATATGGATACGTACAACGAATTTGATCTACAAACATGCTACAAAATTAAATATGAAAATGTATTGTATATTGGTTAATTAGAATGAAATTGTAATGTAATAAATGAAATTGTTTGCATCGTAACTTATTACCTCTCTAGTGGACAAAATATTCACAATTTCTCAAAACATATGCATGTGCATATTTGTATTCTTTTCGAAGAGCCATATATCTTTACTTTTATAACTTGGACGATCCATGTGAGTAAATATATACGGTACTCTGGGATCTGGATACATAGGGACGTCACCTTCATCGAATCTAGTAGACCTGTATATATATTATACACGATTCAGCACAAAAAGTTAATTACTTAACCTTACAAATAAAATAATTAATAATTTATGATAACTAACTATTTTTGGTGCGTATATGGACTGCAAAGTAATACTTCAAGAAAGATATCTCATCATTGACATATGATTCAACAATCGACCCTGCAACATATCGTTTATTTTCCGCCTTGCTTTTAAGTTTTTTAAAAACCTTTCAAATGGATACATGCACCTATATTGTACAGGTCCATCCAATTCAATTTCGTATGACAGATATATAAATAGATGATCCATGACGCCGAAAAATGTAGGTGGAAAGATCTTCTCTAAATTGCACAAACTTATGACTATGTTTTCCTTCAGAATTCGGACATGACTTTGTTGCAATGATCAGGAGCATAGATCTCGGAAAAATTCTCCAATCCCTATATTTGAATCTAGTAATTAGTACATGCAAGTATTATTATTATACGTACCTAAAAATAAAATATGTTTAATAGTATATACCTGATAAGGATAGATGAACGTGTTGTGGTAAAAGTTCTTCTAATATAAAAGAGAAAAACCTCTCCATAAAAACGTGGCAGTCATGGCATTGAGTGCCTTTCATGACAACCATCATACAATGGATTTTTTGCAGCTTGTAACATGTTGTAAAAATTTTGTGTTTCTAAATTTGGTTCTTCTACATTATTAAATCCTTCTTCGTGGCGATTATAGTACTCATCAGTCATAATCTCATGAAATGCATCCATCACAATTTCAACATATCTGTTACTGGATGTACCTACTGTTTCTTGACTAGTACCACCTGTACCTCTTTGATTTCTATGGACATCATCACCGACTACTCGTGCATAACTGAACATTCAGTTCTTCTCCATACTTATACCAAATATAATAATTTGACATAAATCCTCAACTATACATATGATTCCAAATTTTGCGTCCCGAAAGAAATTTATCATTTTTGCAATTAATACAATGATAGAAAAACTTACCTCCGCTACTTTGAGCTATTGGTTGACTATTTGCAAAATTCATAAACTGCTCCATGTCTTGTGCAAATTCCGCCAATATATTTCTTGTTTCATTATCAATTCTTCTGTACATCTAATCTCTAGAATTATTGTAATTTCTACATATGTTTGAAGTTTTTTTTTCTTTTGATTCTACAAATGAGAGAAGAGACATGAAAGCATATATATATATATATGTATAAGATTTTACCACTATTTTGCCACTAGTTTGTGACTACTTTGCGACCACAATGTGTGGTCGCTTATTTGTAGATATACCTACCATACACATGTTTTCCATGTTTTCGTTTTGCCACCACTTTATGATTGAAGTGCCACTCCCATCGTGATCGCAAATTGGTCGCAAATTTTGCGACCAATATGACCAACACGTGGGTTTACCACAAGAAGTCACAATCAGTCGCAAATATACGACTGATTAGCGACTACACACCCTGGTCGTAAATTAGTCACTTATTGGTAGCAATATGGTTGTGTATTGTGACCAATATTCGACTACAAGTTTTAGTCCTAAAAATGCGACCAATATACAACTACTGCTCCGTAGTCGCAATTTGGTCGCAAAACCGTGGTAGTAGGGGTCGCAAATTTTGCTACCACATATATTGTCGCAAATTGGTGTGGTATTTTTCTTGTAGTGTACAGAATGATGTGATTGGTTAGAATGCTTGCACCATGTTCTAAGAATTTCTGGGTTACTCATCGATTCTTTGTGTATTGATGTCTGTCTGATGCAATATACAAAAACCTGTTTATGTAAACAAATCACCAATGTTCAATCATGATAATGCTTATGCGCTTATGATTTTTTAAGTATGTCACACTTAAGATTTTAGACAGGCCCAAATCCATTAGTAAGAACCACTAGTGAGTAGTAGAGTAGTGGAGTAATAAGAAGAAGATAAAATGTTATCATATTTTACAAAGGGTAGAAAAAACTGGAACAGTAGGAAAAGATCACTAAAATTGAAAGAAAAAAATTTCAACATGGAGTAAACTGCAAGGATGAAATCGATCTTGTCAGGTTTACATCGTCTAGTTCAATCACGAGGATATCAATCTTTCGAGAGCCCATCAGCATGTAGGTCAGACATGCATGATTCTGAAGAACCGGTCGACCCCAACATAACTATGGTGGTCTATAAAGACGCTGAGAGAGATTATGTTATAGGAGAACCCATCATGCATGAGCTTGAACAAGAATCTAAGACACCTGCCAAAAAATTGCTTGAACCGGCTAACCTGCCTGTTGAATCAACTCCAGATGCGGCTCCACAGGTGATAAAGTTTTTGGATCTTCCAGATTAGTCGACTGCACCTCGCACCAATGTAGGTGAATTCTCGTTACGATTGAGGAAGAGAAACAGGAGCCTCCAAAGTAACTGCGAAGAAAGCAAATCAAACAACAAGTCAGAAACCTGTTCGGTTGGAAAGAGCTTTGATCCTTAGAGATTCGACTCATTAGATTTAAAATCAAATTATGACATAATCTCCAGTCATAGATTTTAGTTCATAGGAGAAAAGAATGCTGAATTTGAGGAAGTTGAGGATGTGAAACAACTGATAGAAATGGCAGGGCTGTTAAAACGATAATAAGCATTCAACCTTTTGTGCGTGAAGTTATATGGGTGGGAATTTTATGGAAAAATCCCTAGAGTTAAATTTGATTATGTTGAGGTACTTTTTCGTGATTTTGTGTATGAGTTTTCAGCGCAACGAATAAATACTCTATTTGGACTAGATGAGGTAGATGATAAGCCATCTAGTATGCGAATGACTGAGGTAACAGATGATGATCTAACTAGAAAAAATCAAGAAATGGTCTATGATAAACTTCAACAGCTACTCTGGTGAGATCATTAGATTAAATGGCCAGCTAGATAGTGAAAATGGCCGACCAAATCGTGAAGAAGGCTTGTCCAAAACAGCCGGGCTGATAGGCGACTTGGCCGGGCCAAGCAGTACCGCCGGTCCGATGAGCAGTAGGGCCGGACTGACAAACTCCACCGGCGAAGAGGCCCAAGTGTCCGAGCCAACAGGTGGCAGCGTGGCCAACACCGCCGGCTCAGCTGGTGACATCGCCGACTCACCTAGCATTCTGGCCGGCTCCGATTGCATTTCAGCCAGCTCAACACGCTGCACAGCCGGCTCACGTGATAGCACGGCCTGCTCAAGCTCCACATAAGCAGTCTCGGATCAGATGATCAGCCAATTTCAAGGCATGGACCTAGAGGAAAGTTCTTCCCCAATGGTACCAGTAGAAGCCATGACAAGAACCGGAACAAGGGCACTCTTCCCCACAAGTTTAGCCTATGGGTGGAAAAACTCATAGAAGACCAAAGGCAAGGAAAAATGGCCCAAGAGTGCAAGGATCAAGTCAAAGACTTCTCAACTTATCAAAGGGCTCCAGAAAACTTGGGCTCTCGTGGCAAATGAGATCAAGACCCAACAATTCATTAACCTATTCAAGGTACAAGACTAGCCGCGTGCACACAAGGTCAGCCACCTTCCATTTCTTGGCCGAAATGTAAGAAGATAAATTTTCAATTATAAAATTACCTTTTCTATTTTGCAGGGTAGGAACTAGTAGTTTTCATTTTTATTGAGTCAAGAACAATTAAGTTGTTGTCATATTTTGGTTGTTTCCATTTTGTAATTTACCTTAAGCACTTTTGTATCTTTTTCTTTTTCTATTTTGGTTGCCGAGCAAATTAATAAGGCTCTTTTCATCATTGTAGTTCGACAACCTTTTTGATAATTAATAAAGAGAGCATTTTTTCTAAGAGTTTTCTCCACAAAACTCTTATCCCATAGACCTAGTCGATACTAGCCCTCCTACCTCTAAGATTGTGATTTATCACGAGTCCTTCCATATTTCGTGTGGTTCACCTCACCCCACCACCTAGCACGCACACTAGAAACCCCTCCTCAGAAGTCTAAGGCCGAGTTTCTCGCCTAAACTTCTTCCATCTGTCCTAGAGCATCACAATCGTGAGTTAAGGCTTGTATCATTTTGGTATCAGAGCTTAAACTTCTAAAACTAGATTATCTCTATCATTTACTTCTGTTTTATTTCAGTTTTGTGCATTAGTTTAGTTTTATTAAAAAAATCATTAAAAATCACGTAAAAACCAACTGAGTGCATCTTTTCTCCTACGTGTATCACTAGGGTTTAATATCATTTTTTCGCATCCATTATTTTTTTTTGCTAAGTTATATTTCAATAAATTCTTAGGTTAAAATGAAAATTAAAACAAGAAAATTACCCAAAAATATCTAGCAAGAAATCGGCTAGGATTTAAAAAGATTGCATCAATTAATTGCCTTTTTCCTTTTTGCTAGATTTTCCTTTTTTCTATTTGCCTTTTCTTTTAAGTTTAACCTATTATGAAAACCCACTCCTAGAGAAATTCTTAGGAGCAATTTACCCTTATTTTCTCTTGTAGCACATGATGGTAGAAGGAGGAAATCGGGATGCCACCGAGGCAATGATGGTCATGTTCACCATCCTTCAAACCCAACTTGTATCCATTGGCGAGATGTTTGAACGTGTGGAATGGTCAGTAAGATTCCAGGCCATAAGGTACGTAAGAGCTGGCCAAGAATCTGCTGAAGGCCCTGACCACCCTAGACCATGACCAGAATAAAAGGATCCCCACCTGGATGAAGATGAGGGCCACCAGCTTCACGGCTATCACCCTAGGCCTAGAGGACCCCCACGACAATCAGAAGAAGAAGGCAATTGCTACCAGCAATATGGTCATCACCTGATACCAAGAATGTCTTATAGACATCAAGAAGATGGAAATGACTATGTCTAGAACCGGGTAAATCACCATGATGTTAAACTAACTCCTCCGAGTTTTTCGGGAAAAGTAGAACCCGAGGCCTATCTAGATAGAACAAAGAATGGATCACATCTTTTGACCATTACAACCAACCAGACCCTATGAGAGTCTCCATGGCAGTAGCACAACTCACGGATAATGCCCTCATCTGGTGGGATCATGAGGCTTCTAACCGTAGGAAAGGGAGGTTAATACCTGTAGACTCATGGATCGACATGAAGGACCTCATGAGGCAAAGGTTTGTTCCTCCCTATTTCCATAGAGATTTGCAACGCCGTTTTCATACTCTTAACCAGGGACAAGATTAGTGGAGGAATACTTTGAGGAGTTCAAAAGACTAAGGAACAGGCTGAACAACACATCAAACGCAAGAGCCAAGACATACGAAACATGTCTAAAGACACATTGGACACCAAGCAATGGCAACAAGCCTATGGACAAAGGAAAGAGCATTGAGATCGAATCACGGTTCGAGAGCAAGTCTCCTGAACAAACCCGTGACCAGAGAGAGCCAATTAAGTCCTTAAACCTTCAAAGATCACATGATATCACTTGTTTCAAGTGTAGGGATCGCGGCCACATCTCAAGAGAGTGCCCAAAAAACCGAGTCATGCTGATCACGGAGGCTGGAGAGTATGAGTCTCAAGATGAAGAAGAGCTTGAACAAGAAGGAGATTATGGAGACATAGAATACCCAAACGTGGGAGAGGTGTTGGTGACACGGCGTATCCTAAGTACAATGGTCGACCCCTCCGAGACCATTCAAAGGGAGAACATCTTCCACAGCCGGTGCACCATCAAAGAAAAGGTATGTAACCTCATCATAGATGGTGGTTCTTGCATGAATGTGGCCAGTGCGTATATGGTTCATAAGCTAGGTCGTGAGAAGACTAAGCACCCCCAGACATACCGGCTGAGATGGCTAAATGACAAGACGGAGCTCAAGATTCATGAGCAAGTAACCGTGTCATTTAGTGTGGGCCGATACCAAGAGCAGGTCATTGGTGGCTTTGTACCAATGCAAGCCGGCCACCTTCTTCCAAGAAGGCCATGGCGATTCGACAAGGAGACAAGGCATGATGGCCGGACCACCTTGTACACATTTGTACACAACAAAAGAAAGGTCAACCTAACCCCTCTCACTCCTGCCCAGGTACATGAGTGATACAAGCCTCGATTCAAGGCTTGGATGCGCGTGGGCTGTTTGGAGAAGTTTAGGTGAGAAACTCAACCTTAGGCTTCTGGATGGGGGTTTCTGGTTGGTAAATGATGGAAGGGTGAAGTGAACCACACAAGGGGTGATGAACCTCGTGATAAATCACAAACTTAGAGCTAGGAGGGCTGGTCTCAACTAGGTTCTAGGCACACAAGTCTCTTAGAGAGAAAAATTTGTATAAGAAAATTCGCACTTTATTAATTATCAAAAAGGTTGTCGAACTACAATGCTGGAAGGAACCTTATTAATATGCTCGATAGCTTGACCTTCTAGGGTCGACTCAAAGAAAGAAAAGGAAAGTTTACAAAAGTGCACAAATGGAAAATATACAAAAGTGCATAACCGAAAAAGGACATATTCCTAAAATGTCTTTGACTCAAAAAATCACAAACTTAGAGCTAGGAGGGCTGGTCCCAACTAGGTTCTAGGCACACAAGTCTCTTAGAGAGAAAAATTTGTATAAGAAAATTCGCACTTTATTAATTATCAAAAAGGTTGTCGAACTACAATGCTGGAAAGAGCCTTATTAATATGCTCGACAGCTTGACCTTCTTGGGTCGACTCAAAGAAAGAAAAGGAAAGTTTACAAAAGTGCACAAATGGAAAATATACAAAAGTGCATAACCGAAAAAGGACGTATTCCTAAAATGTCTTTGACTCAAAAAATGTAAACAATCTAGATCCTACCCTGCAAAACAGAAAGAGGCATATATTCGAATTGAAACTTACCTTACTTACCTCACGGCCAAGAAATGGAAGGTGGCCGTCCTTGTGGCATGCACGCGCCTTGCTCCTAGTCTTCGACTTCGAATAGGGTTAGGAATCTTTGGGTCCTGACCTCTCTTGCCACTAAAGCCCAAGTGATACAAGCCTTGATTCAAGGCTTATATGTGTGTGGGCTGTTTGGAGAAGGTTAGGTGAGAAACTCGACCTTAGACTTCTTGGATAGGGGTTTTTGCGTTGATATTCGATTGAGGGGTGAAGTGAACCACACGAGGAGTGATGAACCTCGTGATAAATCACAAACTTAGAGGTAGGAGGGCTGGTCTCAACTAGGTTCTAAGCGCACAAAATTCTTAGAGAGAAAACTTGTTGGAAGAAAGTTCTACTTTATTAATATCAAAAAGGTTGTCGAACTACAATGCTGGAAGGAGCCTTATTAATATGCTCGACAGCTTGACCTTCTAGGGTCGACCAAAGAAAGAAAAGGAAAGTTTACAAAAGTGCACAAATGGAAAATATACAAAAGTGCATAGCCGAAAAAGGACCTATTCCTAAAATGTCTTTGACTCAAAATTGTAAACAATCTAGATCCTACCATGCAAAACAGAAAGAGGCGTATATTCAAATTGAAACTTACCTTACTTACCGAACGGCCAAGAAATGGAAGGTGGCAGTCCTTGTGGCATGCACACGCCTTGCTCCTAGTCTTCGACTTGGAGTAGGGTTAGGAATCTTTGGGCTCTGACCTCTCTTGCCACTAAAGCCCAAGTCTCCGAAGTCCCTTGCATTGTTGAGAAGCTTTTGGACTCTTCTTTGCACTTCTGGCCCATTGTCCTTAGTCGATCTTTCTCTAGGAGCTTGTCGACCCATAAGCTGAACTTGTGGAAGAGTGCTCTTGATCTGCTCCTTGTCATTGCTCCTGGTGGCACTACTGGTGTAGAGTCTTCCTCTAGACGCATGTCCTGAAGCTGGTAGCTTATCTGGTCCGAGTCTCCTTGTGTAGAAGTTGTAATCCTCGTGTACTCGGCTGGATTGGCTGTACCGGCTGGACTGTGCGAGGTACTGACCGGAATGCCTTATGGACCGGCCAAGTTGATCCCAGAGTCGGCGGCGTCACCAAGGGGACCGGCGGTGTCATCCACATCGCCACCAATTGTGCCGGAGGCTTGGGCCTCTCCGCCGGCAATGCTGATCGGTCTGGTCCTGTTGGTCGAGGGTCCGGCGGTACCGCTTGGGCCGGCAGACGTGCCAAATGGCCCAACTGTCTCGGGCAAGCTTCCTGGTCGGCCAGTCTGGTCTCCTGGCCGGACATACAACCTGATGTCCCCATCACCAAGTCTCTGAAGTCCCTTGCATTATTGAGAAGCCTTTGGACTCTTCTTTGCACTTCTGGCCCATTGTCCTTAGTCGATCTTCCTCTAGGAGGTTGTCGACCCATAAGATGAACTTGTGGAAGAGTGCTCTTGATCTGCTCCTTGTCATTGCTCATGGTGGTACTACTGGTGTATAGACTTCCTATAGATGCATGTCCTGAAGCTGGTAGCTTATCTGGTCCGAGTCTCCTTGTGTAGAAGTCGAAATGCTCGTGTACTCGGCTGGATCGGCTGTACCGGCTGGACTGTGCATGGTACTGGCCGGAATGCCTTCTGGACTGGCCAAGTTGATCCTGGAGTCGCCGGCGTCACCAAGGGGACCGGCGGTGTCATCCACATCGCCACCAATTGTGCCGGAGGCTTGGGCCTCTCCGCCGGCAATGCTGATCGGTCCGGTCCTGTTGGTCGAGGGTCCGGCGGTACCGCTTGGGCCGGCAGACGTGCCAAATGGCCCGGCTGTCTCGGGCAAGTTTCCTGGTCGGCCAGTCTGGTCTCCTGGCCAGACATACTACCTGATGTCCTCATCAATGAGTTACAGCTGCAAATGAGTAAGGAGAAAAATTTAATAAAGTCTAATTTTCTCATTCAACCAAGTCATGTCCGAAGATCTTTCGCTTCTAAGGACTTGATGCTTCTAATGGTCTTTAAGAAGGTTTTGAGTGCAGGAAAAGAAGAGATAGAACTACCTCCTCAGGTAGTAGCCCTCTTCAATAGATTCCAATATGTATTTCCTGAGGAGATACCAGCAGGCTTGCCTTCCCTATGCGGCATTGAGCACCATATTGACCTCGTCCCTGGAGCAGCCTTGCCCAACCGGCCAGCATACCGGATGAGCCCATAGGAGTCAAAAGAACTTGACAGGCATGCCAACGAGCTCATGGAGAAAGGCTATGTACGAGAGAGCCTCAGCCCATGTGTCGTGCCAGTGTTATTGGTCCCTAAGAAAGATGAGACTTGGCGCATGTGTGTAGACTGCCGGGCCATCAACAACATCACGTTCAAGTACAGACACCCCATACCCGGGTTGGATTATATGGTGGATGAACTGAGTGGAGCCACGGTCTTCTCCAAGATAGACCTCCAAAGTGGATACCACCAAGTCAGAATGATGGAAGGCGATGAATGGAAAACCGCCTTCAAGACAAAGCAAGGGCTGTACGAGTGGGCATTCAAGACAAAGCAAGGGCCGGACATACGAACTGATTTCCCCATCATCCCCTCCCTCTTCAGTAGGTTTTGACCTCAAAACTGGTTCATCTGCATGGAAAGGGGCTAAGTCAGTTATGTTGAACGTGTTGTACACATTATACTCACCTGGGAGCTCGATCCGGTAGGCGTTGTTGTTGATCCTCTCCAGCACTCTGAATGGTCCATCTCCTCTTGGTGCTAGCTTGGAACTCCTTAGGTTGGGGAACCTCTCCTGCCGTAGCTGTAGCCACACCCAATCGCCTAGTTTAAAGATCACCTCTTTTCTTCCCTTGTTAGCATGAGTCACGTAATGCCCGGTCCTCTTCTCCAAGTTCTCTGCTACCTTCTGGTGTAACGTCCTTATGAACTCTGCATTGATGCTCCGTTGAGGTTGGTCATTTCTACTGGTGGAAGTGGTGTTTGCTCTAATGGGGTGAGAGGGTTGAAGCCGTATACTACTTCAAATGGTGTCTTCTTGGTTGCTGAGTGCACGGCTTGGTTGTAAACAAACTCTATGAATGGCAGGCACTCCACCCAAGTCTTGAGGTTCTTCCATAGTGTAGTCCTGAGAAGAGTTGATAGTGTCTGGTTGACAACTTCCGTTTGGCCATCGGTTTGAGGATGACAGGTGGTAGAGAAGAGCAGCTTCGTGCCTAGTTTCCTCCAAAGGGTCCTCCAGAAATGGCTGAGGAACTTGGTGTCCTTGTCTGACACGATGGTCCTTGGCACTCCATGAAGCCGTACTATCTCCCTGAAAAACAGCTCGGCTGTTTGCGTGGCATCATTGACATTGGCACCCGGAATGAAGTGTGCCATCTTGGAGAATCTTTCCACCACTACAAAGATTGCATCTTTGTGGTTGATCTTGGGTAGTCCTAGAACGAAGTCCATTGATATATCCACCCATGGGTGCATCGGTATGAGCAGTGGGAGATACAACCCGTGAGGTTGCACTCGGGACTTCGCCTTCTTGCAAGTGATGCACCTTGCACAATGAGCTTCCACTGACCTTTTGATGTGTGGCCAGTAGAAGTGCTCCTTGACCACTGCTAGAGTCTTGTCGACACCAAAATGGCCCATGAGTCCTCCTCCATGAGCTTCTCAGATGATAAGCTCTCATAGTGATCCTTGTGGTATGCACAGCCTTCTCTCTTCGAACAAGAATCCCTCATGGATGTAAAATTTGCCATGACTCCCTGTGCCACACTCCTTGTAGCTTTCAGAAAATTCAGGATCATCCTTGTATATGTCCTTAATGTGCTCGAATCCTAGGACCTTTGCCTCCATGGTGGATATCAAGGCAAACCTCCTTGAAGAGTGCATCGGCTACCACATTTTCTTTGCCCTTCTTGTACTTGATGACGTACGGGAAGGTATGTCTCCTTTTGAGATTGGTTTGCCCTCTGAGGTGTTTCAGAGTCTCGTGATCAGTGTGGATCACAAACTCCTTGGACAGCAAGTAATGCTGTCAAGTCTCCAATGCTCTGACAAGGGTATAAAGCTCCTTGTCGTAAGTCTGGTAGTTCAGTGAGGCACCACCCAGCTTCTCACTGAAGTATGGCACTGGCCTCCCTCCTTGGGTTAGCACTGCTCCTATGCCTATTCCAGAGGCATCACACTCCACTTCAAATGTCTTGTTGAAGTCGGGCAGGACTAGCACTAGTGCATGTGTAAGACTGTCCTTCAAGGCCTGGAATGCCTTCTCCTGAGCTTCTCCCCAGCTGAATCCCACGTTCTTCTTCACTACTGCCGTCAATGGTGAAGCAATACTGCTGAAGTTGGGCACGAATCTCCTGTAGAAGCTGGCCAGTCCGTGGAAGCTCCTCACTTGGCTGATGTTGCTTGGTGTTGGCCATTCTTCTATGGCTCGAATCTTCTCTTCATCAACCTGTAGGTCATGTGAACTTACAACAAAACCTAAGAAGACAAGTTTATCAGTACAAAAGATGCACTTTTTGAGATTGGCATAAAGCTCTTCTTCTCGAAGGATTTTAAGTACCATCTCAAGATGTGTAAGGTGATCTCCTAAACACTTATTGTAAACTAAAATGTCGTCGAAATAAACTACAACAAACTTACTGATGTACGCACTAAAAACTTGGTTCATAAGGCGCATGAAGGTGCTCGGGGCATTAGTCAAGCCGAATGGCATGACTGTCCACTCATAGAGCCCTTGCTTGGTCTTGAAGGCGGTCTTCCACTCATCACCTTCCTTCATCCTGACCTGGTGGTATCCACTCTTAAGGTCTATCTTGGAGAAGACCGTGGCTCCACTCATGATGAGGACATCAGGTCGTATGTCTAGCCAGGAGACCAGACTGGCCGACCAGGAAGCTTGCCCGAGACAGCCGGGCCATCTTGCACGTCTGCCGGCCCAAGCAGTACCGCCGGACCCTCGACCAATAGGACCAGACCGATCAGCATTGCCAGCGGAGAGGCCCAAGCTTCCGGCACATTTGGTGGCGACGTGGATGACACCGCCGGTCCCCTTGGTGATGCCACCGACTCCGGGATCAACTTGACCGGTCCTGAAGGCATTCCGGCTAGTACCTCGCACATTCCAGCCGGCACAGCCGATCCAGCTGAGTACACGAACATTTCAACTTCTACACAAGGAAACTCGGACCAGATAAGCTACCAGCTTCAGGACATTCATCTAGAGGAAGTCTCCACACCAGTAGTGCCACCAGGAGCAATGACAAGGAGCAGATCAAGAGCACTCTTCCACAAGTTCAGCTTATGGGTCGACAAGCTCCTAGAGGAAGATCGACTAAGGTCAATGGGCCAGAAGTGCAAAGAAGAGTCCAAAGGCTTCTCAATAATGCAAGGGACTTCAAAGACTTGGACTTTAGTGGTAAGAGAGGTCAGGGCCCAAAGATTCCTAACCCTACTCCAAGTCGAAGACTAGGAGCAAGGCGTGTGCATGCCACAAGGACGGCCACCTTCCATTTCTTGGCCGTGAGATAAGTAAGGTAAGTTTCAATTCAAATATATGCCTCTTTCTGTTTTGCAGGGTAGGATCTAGATTGTTTACATTTTTGAGTCAAGAACATTTTAGGAATAGGTCCTTTTTCGGTTATGCACTTTTGTATCTTTTCCATTTGTGCACTTTTGTAAACTTTCCTTTTCTTTATTTGAGTCGACCCTAGAAGGTCAAGCTGTCGAGCATATTAATAAGGCTCCTTCCAGCATTGTAGTTCGACAACCTTTTTGATATTAATAAAGTGCGAATTTTCTCTTTACAAGTTTTTCTCTCAAAGAAGCTTGTGTGCTTAGAACCTAGTTGAGACCAGCCCTCCTAGCTCTAAGTTTGTGATTTATCATGAGCTTCATCACCCCTCGTGTGGTTCACTTCACCTTTCCATCGAATACCGACCCAAAATCCCCTATCCAAGAAGTCTAAGGTCGAGTTTCTCACCTAACCTTCTCCAAACAGCCCATGCGCATATAAGCCTTGAATCGAGGCTTGTGTCATTTTGGTATAAGAGCTTAAAGCTCCTAAACCAGGTTGTTTCTATCCTTTAACTTGTTTTGTTTCTTGTTATTGCATTAGTTTAAGTTCCATTCAAGAAAATAAAAAAATAACATCTAAACTCATACCGAGTGCATCTAGATCCTACGTGCATCACTAGGTTCTAGAATCATTCTTGCATTGCTATATTCGACTTTCCTTTTTTTTAGAATCATATTTCCATTATTTTTAAGTTAAATTAAAAAGAAAAGAAAAAGAAAATAGAAAAAATACCTAAAGGATTCGAATTGGACAGCTAGCACAAGTTGTCAAGAAAGTTTCCATTTTTTTCAAATCTTGCATTTTTTCTAATCTTTCCTTTTCTCAGATTTTCCTTTTTGCATATTTTTCGAATTCTCTATATAAGCATCCTCGTAATCAATTCTAGGAGCATGATCACTTGTTTTCTTCCTTGTAGTACGCAATGGCAGAAGAAAATAGAGAAGCAATCGAAGCCATGATGGCCATGTTAACCACTCTCCAAACGCAACTCACATCCATTGGAGCGCGAGGAGCGCGTGGAGAGGCCTGTGAGATTCCAGGCCATAAGGCACGTGAGAGCTGAGCAAGACCATCCTGAGGGTCTTGAGCACCTTAGGACATGGCACGAACAGGAGGAGCTTCAACCAGATGGAGATGAGGACACACAACCTCATAACTATCACCATAGGCCGAGAGGACCTCCACGGCAACCAGAGGCAGAAGATGATGGCTTCGAGCCATATGGTCTTCACCAGAGACCAAGGATGCCTCCTAGACATCGTGAGGATGGAGATGAACACGCCTACATCCCGGTAACTCATCCTGATGTTAAGCTAACTCCTCCAAATTTTGCAGGAAAAGCAGACCCCGAGGCTTACCTATATTGGGAGAGAAGAATGGATCATATCTTTGACCATTACAACCAACCAGGGCCTAGGAGAGTCTCAATGGCAGTAGCACAACTCACAGACAATGCCCTGATCTAGTGGGATCGTGAGGTATCTGACAGAAGGAGGAAAAGAATGAGGCCCATAGACTCATGGGTCGACATGAAAGATGTCATGCGATAAAGGTTTGTTCCACCTTACTTTCATAGGGACTTGCAACGTCGTTTTCGTACTCTTAAGCAGGGTACCAGATCAGTAGAGGAGTACTATGAAGAGTTCGAGAAGCTAAGGAACAGGCTGGAGCTCAATGATGATGGCACAATTCTTGGATGGACTCCAAGAAAGAGTCAGCCGCAAGGTGGAAAGGCAACTCTACAATGACTTCAATGACTTGTTCCACCTATCTATCCACGCTGAGCAGCACATCAAGCGTAAGAGCCAAGACATCCACAGCAAGCCTAAGACGCCTTGGGCACCAAGCAACATTCCCAAGCCCGTAGACAAAGGCAAGAGCATAGAGATCGAGTCAAGGTTCAAGAGCAAGCCTCCTGAACCAACCCGTGACCAGAGAGAGCCTAGTAAGTCTTCTAACCCTCAAAGATCACGTCACATCACTTGTTTCAAGTGTAGGGGTCGTGGACACATCTCAAGGGAGTGCCCAAACAACCGGATCATGCTGATTACGGAGGCTGGAGAATATGAGTCCCAAGATGAAGAGGACTATGAACCAGCAGAAGAATATGGTGACATTGAGTACCCTAATGTGGGGGAAGTGCTGGTCACTAGGCGCATCCTCAGTGCAATGGTGGATCCTTCAGAGACCATCCAAAGGGAGAACATCTTCCACAGCCGTTGCACCATCATGGGCAAGGTATGTAACCTCATCATAGATGGTGGTTCTTGCACTAATGTTGCTAGTGCATATATGGTTGATAAGCTAGGTCTAGAGAAGACAAGGCATCCTCGGCCATATAAACTGAGATGGCTCGATGACAAAGTGGAGCTCAAGATCCATGAGCAAGTCACTGTGCCATTCAGTGTGGGCAAGTACCAAGACCAAGTCGTGTGCGACGTGGTGCCCATGCAAGCTGGCCATCTTCTGTTAGGAAGGCCATGGCAGTTTGACAAGGCGATCAGGCATGATGGCCGAACCAATCTCTACACTTTTGTGCATGACAAGAGAAAGGTCAGCCTAGCTCCTCTCACACCTGCCCAGGTACATGAGCTTCAACAGCAAATGAGTAAGGAAAAAAAGCTCATTAAATCTAATTTTCTTATTCAACCAAGTCATGTCCGGAGAGCTTTAGCCTCGAAGGATCTAATGCTACTAATGGTTTTCAAAGAAGTGTTGAATGTAGAAAAAGAACACGTAGAGCTACCTCCTGAAGTAGCAACTCTCCTCAACAAGTTCCAGTATGTGTTTCCAGAGGAGATACCAGTAGGCTTGCCTCCTTTACGTGGCATA
>JAENJI010000136.1:0-165963 GCA_018901935.1 Pugionium cornutum | reverse complement strand
AGGTTGAATAAGAAAGTTAGACTTGACAAGTTTCTTTCCCTTACTCATTTGGAGTTGTAGCTCATGTACTTGGGCAGGTGTAAGAGGAGCTAGGCTCACCTTTCTCTTGTCATGCACGAAGGTGTAGAGATTGGTTCTGCCATCATGCCTGGTCTCTTTGTCAAACTGCCATGGTCTTCCTAGCAGAAGATGGCCAGCTTGCATGGGCACCACGTCGCACCCGACCTGGTCTTGGTACTTGCCCACACTGAATGGCACAGTGACTTGCTCATGAATCTTGAGCTCCACTTTGTCATCAAGCCATCTCAGTCTATATGGTCGAGGATGCCGTGTCCTCTCTAGACCTAGCTTATCAACCATATACGCACTAGCAATGTTAGTGCAAGAACCACCATCTATGATGAGGTTACATACCTTTCCCTTGATGGTGCACGGCTGTGGAAGATGTTCTCCCTTTGGATGGTCTCTGAAGGATCCACCATTGCACTGAGGATACGTCTAGTGATCAGCACTTCCCCACATCAGGGTACTCAATGTCACCATATTCTCCTTCTGGTTCATAGTCCTCTTCATCTTGGGGCTCATATTCTCCTGCCTCCATAATCAACATGACCCGGTTGTTTGGGCACTCCCTTGAGATGTTTCCACGACCCCCACACTTGAAACAAGTGATGTCACGTGATCTTTGAGGGTTAGAAGACTTACCAGGCTCTCTCTGGTCACGGGTGGGTTCAGGAGGCTTGCTCTTGAACCTTGACTCGATCTCACGCTTTTGCCTTTGTCTACTGTCTTAGGCATGTTGCTTGGTGCCCAAGGTGTCTTAGGCTTGCTGCGGATTTCTTGGCTCTTACGTTTGATGTGCTGTTCAGCTTGCACAGATAGGTGGAACAAGTCCTTGAAGTCGTTGTAGATTTGCCTTCCACCTTGCAGCTGATCCTTTCTTGGAGTCCATCCAAGAATTGCGCCATCAATGCTTCTTCATCATCATTGAGCTCCAATCTGTTCCTTAACCTCTCGAACTCTTCATAGTACTCCTCTACTGATCTGGTACCCTGCTTAAGAGTACGAAAACGTCGTTGCAAATCCCTATGAAAGTAAGGTGGAACATACCTTTGTCGCATGAGGTCTTTCATGTCGACCCATGAGTCTACGGGCCTCATTCTCTTCCTCCTTCTGTCAGATACCTCACGATCCCACCAGATGAGGGCATTGTCCGTGAGTTGTGCTACTGCCATTGAGACTCTCCTAGGTCCTGGTTGGTTGTAGTGATCAAAGATATGATCCATTCGCTTCTCCCAATCTAGGTAAGCCTCGGGGTCTACTTTTCCTGCAAAAGTTGGAGGAGTTAGTTTAACATCAGGATGAATTACCCGGTTATAGGTGTGTTCATCTCCATCCTCATGACGTCTAGGAGGCATTCTTGGTCTCTGGTGAAGACCATATGGCTCAAAGCCATCATCTTCTGCCTCTGGTTGCCGTGGAGGTCCTCTCGCCTATGGTGATAGTTATGAGGTTGCGTGTCCTCATCTCCATCTGGCTGGGGTTCCTCCTGTGCGTGCCGTGTCCTAAGGTACTCAGGACCCTCAGGACGATCTGGCTCAGCTCTCACGTGCCTTATGGCCTGGAATCTTACTGGTCTCTCCACGCGCTCCAACCTCTCGCCTATGGATGCGAGTTGTGTTTGGAGTGTGGTGAACATGGCCATCATGGTTTCAGCTGCGCCTCTATTCTCTTCTCCCATGGTGTGCTACAAAGAAAGAAGATAATTAGGGTGCTCCTAAATTATTAGGAGAGTTTCTTTTTATATGGGATTTGAAAAAAATGCAAAAAGGAAAATCCTAAGGAAAGGAAATTCGAAAAAAAGGAAACTTCCTAGACAACTTGTGCTAGCTGTCCAATTCGAATTCTTTTAGTATCTTTTCTATTTTCTTTTTCTTTTCTTTTTAATTAGACTTAAAAATAAAGGAAATATGACTTAAACAAAAGGAAAACGTGTATGCAATGCAAAAAGTGAATCTAAACCCTAGTGATACACGTAGGAGGCTAGATGCACTCGGTTTGGAGTTTGAGGTTATTTTTTGATTTTTCTTGAATGCGACTTAAACTAATGCAAGAACACAAAACAAAACAAGCAAAAGGATAGAAACAACCTGGTTTAGGAGCTTTAAGCTCTGATACCAAAATGATACAAGCCTTGATTCAAGGATGTATGCGTGTGGGCTGTTTGTAGAAGATTAGGTGAGAAACTCAACCTTAGGCTTCTGGATAGGGGTTTTCTGGTTGGTAAACGATGGAAGGGTGAAGTGAACCACACGAGGGTGATGAACCTCGTGATAAATCACAAACTTAGAGCTAGGAGGGCTGGTCTCAACTAGGTTCTAAGCGCACAAGTCTCTCTTGAGAGAAAGCTCGTAGGGAAAAAGTTCTACTTTATTAATAATCAAAAGGTTGTCGAACTACAATGCTGGAAGGAGCCTTATTAATATGCTCGACAGCTTGACCTTCTAGGGTCGACACAAATAAATAAAAGGAAAGTTTACAAAAGTGCACAAAAGGAAAAGATACAAAAGTGCATAACCGAAAAAGGACCTATTCCTAAAATGTTCTTGACTCAAAAATGTAAAGCAACTAGATCCTACCCTGCAAAACAGAAAGAGGCATATATTCGAATGTAAACTTACCTTAACTCACCTCACGGCCAAGAAATGGAAGGTGGCCGTCCTTGTGGCATGCACGCGCCTTGCTCCTAGTCTTCGACTTGGAGTAGGGTTAAATATCTTTGGGCCCTGACCTCTCTTGCCACTAAAGCCCAAGTCTCTGATGTTCCTTGTGTTGTTGAGAAGCCTTTGGACTCTAATTTGCTCTTCTGGCCCATTGTCCTTAGCTGCTCTTCCTCTAGAAGCTTGTCGACCCATAAGCTGAATTTGTGGAAGAGTGCTCTTGATCTGCTTCTTGTCATTGCTCCTGGAGGTACCACTGGTGTAGATACTTCCTCTAAGTGCATGTCCTGGAGCTGGTAGCTCATTTGGTCCGAGTCCTCTTGTGTAGAAGTGGAAGTGTGCGTGTACTCGGCTGGATGGCCTGTACCGGCTGGATTGTGCGCGGTACTGGCCGGAATGACTTCAGGACCGGCCAAGTTGATCCCAGAGTCGGCGGTGTCATCAGGGGGACCGGCGGTGTCATTCACGTCCCCACCAAGTGTGCCGGAAGCTTGGGCCTCTCCGCCGGCGATGTTGACCGGTCTGGTCCTATAGGTCGAGGGTCCGGCGGTACTGTCTGGTCCGGCAGGCGCGCCAGATGGTCCTGCTGTCTCGGGCAAGCTTCCTGGTCGGCCAGTCTGGTCTCCTGGCTGGATGTACGACATGATGTCCTCATCACCGTACGTCATCAAGTACAAGAAGGGCAAAGAAAATGTGGTAGCCGATGCACTCTTCAAGGAGGTTTGCCTTGATATCCACCATGGAGGCAAAGGTCCTAGGGTTCGAGCACATTAAGGACATATACAAGGATGATCCTGAATTTGCTGAAAGCTACAAGGAGTGTGGCACAGGGAGTCATGGCAAATTTTACATCCATGAGGGATTCTTGTTCGAAGAGAGAAGGCTGTGCATACCACAAGGATCACTATGAGAGCTTATCATCTGAGAAGCTCATGGAGGAGGACTCATGGGCCATTTTGGTGTCGACAAGACTCTAGCAGTGGTCAAGGAGCACTTCTACTGGCCACACATCAAAAGGTCAGTGGAAGCTCATTGTGCAAGGTGCATCACTTGCAAGAAGGCGAAGTCCCGAGTGCAACCTCACGGGTTGTATCTCCCACTGCTCATACCGATGCACCCATGGGTGGATATATCAATGGACTTCGTTCTAGGACTACCCAAGATCAACCACAAAGATGCAATCTTTGTAGTGGTGGAAAGATTCTCCAAGATGGCACACTTCATTCCGGGTGCCAATGTCAATGATGCCACGCAAACAGCCGAGCTGTTTTTCAGGGAGATAGTACGGCTTCATGGAGTGCCAAGGACCATCGTGTCAGACAGGGACACCAAGTTCCTCAGCCATTTCTGGAGGACCCTTTGGAGGAAACTAGGCACGAAGCTGCTCTTCTCTACCACCTGTCATCCTCAAACCGATGGCCAAACGGAAGTTGTCAACCGGACACTATCAACTCTTCTCAGGACTACACTATGGAAGAACCTCAAGACTTGGGTGGAGTGCCTGCCATTCATAGAGTTTGCTTACAACCGAGCCGTGCACTCAGCAACCAAGAAGACACCATTTGAAGTAGTATACGGCTTCAACCCTCTCACCCCATTAGAGCAAACACCACTTCCACCAGTAGAAATGACCAACCTCAACGGAGCATCAAGGCAGAGTTCATAAGGACGTTACACCAGAAGGTAGCAGAGAACTTGGAGAAGAGGACCGGGCAGTACGTGACTCATGCTAACAAGGGAAGAAAAGAGGTGATCTTTAAACTAGGCGATTGGGTGTGGCTACAGCTACGGCAGGAGAGGTTCCCCAACCTAAGGAGTTCCAAGCTAGCACCAAGAGGAGATGGACCATTCAGAGTGCTGGAGAGGATCAACAACAACGCCTACCGGATCGAGCTCCCAGGTGAGTATAATGTGTACAACACGTTCAACATAACTGACTTAGCCCCTTTCCATGCAGATGAACCAGTTTTGAGGTCAAAACCTACTGAAGAGGGAGGGGATGATGGGGAAATCAGTTCGTATGTCCGGCCCTTGCTTTGTCTTGAATGCCCACTCGTACAGCCCTTGCTTTGTCTTGAAGGCGGTTTTCCATTCATCGCCTTCCATCATTCTGACTTGGTGGTATCCACTTTGGAGGTCTATCTTGGAGAAGACCGTGGCTCCACTCAGTTCATCCACCATATAATCCAACCCGGGTATGGGGTGTCTGTACTTGAACGTGATGTTGTTGATGGCTCGGCAGTCTACACACATGCGCCAAGTCTCATCTTTCTTAGGGACCAATAACACTGGCACGACACATGGGCTGAGGCTCTCTCGTACATAGCCTTTCTCCATGAGCTCGTTGGCATGCCTGTCAAGTTCTTTTGACTCCTATGGGCTCATCCGGTATGCTGGCCGGTTGGGCAAGGCTGCTCCAGGGACGAGGTCAATATGGTGCTCAATGCCGCATAGGGAAGGCAAGCCTGCTGGTATCTCCTCAGGAAATACATATTGGAATCTATTGAAGAGGGCTACTACCTGAGGAGGTAGTTCTATCTCTTCTTTTCCTGCACTCAAAACCTTCTTAAAGACCATTAGAAGCATCAAGTCCTTAGAAGCGAAAGATCTTCGGACATGACTTGGTTGAATGAGAAAATTAGACTTTATTAAATTTTTCTCCTTACTCATTTGCAGCTGTAACTCATTGATGAGGACATCAGGTAGTATATCTGGCCAGGAGACCAGACTGGCCGACCAGGAAACTTGCCCGAGACAGCCGGGCCATTTGGCACGTCTGCCGGCCCAAGCGGTACCGCCGGACCCTCGACCAACAGGACCGGACCGATCAGCATTGCCGGCGGAGAGGCCCAAGCCTCCGGCACAATTGGTGGCGATGTGGATGACACCGCCGGTCCCCTTGGTGACGCCGGCGACTCCAGGATCAACTTGGCCAGTCCAGAAGGCATTCCGGCCAGTACCATGCACAGTCCAGCCGGTACAGCCGATCCAGCCGAGTACACGAGCATTTCGACTTCTACACAAGGAGACTCGGACCAGATAAGCTACCAGCTTCAGGACATGCATCTATAGGAAGTCTATACACCAGTAGTACCACCATGAGCAATGACAAGGAGCAGATCAAGAGCACTCTTCCACAAGTTCATCTTATGGGTCGACAACCTCCTAGAGGAAGATCGACTAAGGACAATGGGCCAGAAGTGCAAAGAAGAGTCCAAAGGCTTCTCAATAATGCAAGGGACTTCAGAGACTTGGTGATGGGGACATCAGGTTGTATGTCCGGCCAGGAGACCAGACTGGCCGACCAGGAAGCTTGCCCGAGACAGTTGGGCCATTTGGCACGTCTGCCGGCCCAAGCGGTACCGCCGGACCCTCGACCAACAGGACCAGACCGATCAGCATTGCCGGCGGAGAGGCCCAAGCCTCCGGCACAATTGGTGGCGATGTGGATGACACCGCCGGTCCCCTTGGTGACGCCGCCGACTCTGGGATCAACTTGGCCGGTCCATAAGGCATTCCGGTCAGTACCTCGCACAGTCCAGCCGGTACAGCCAATCCAGCCGAGTACACGAGGATTACAACTTCTACACAAGGAGACTCGGACCAGATAAGCTACCAGCTTCAGGACATGCGTCTAGAGGAAGACTCTACACCAGTAGTGCCACCAGGAGCAATGACAAGGAGCAGATCAAGAGCACTCTTCCACAAGTTCAGCTTATGGGTCGACAAGCTCCTAGAGAAAGATCGACTAAGGACAATGGGCCAGAAGTGCAAAGAAGAGTCCAAAAGCTTCTCAACAATGCAAGGGACTTCGGAGACTTGGGCTTTAGTGGCAAGAGAGGTCAGAGCCCAAAGATTCCTAACCCTACTCCAAGTCGAAGACTAGGAGCAAGGCGTGTGCATGCCACAAGGACTGCCACCTTCCATTTCTTGGCCGTTCGGTAAGTAAGGTAAGTTTCAATTTGAATATACGCCTCTTTCTGTTTTGCATGGTAGGATCTAGATTGTTTACAATTTTGAGTCAAAGACATTTTAGGAATAGGTCCTTTTTCGGCTATGCACTTTTGTATATTTTCCATTTGTGCACTTTTGTAAACTTTCCTTTTCTTTCTTTGGTCGACCCTAGAAGGTCAAGCTGTCGAGCATATTAATAAGGCTCCTTCCAGCATTGTAGTTCGACAACCTTTTTGATATTAATAAAGTAGAACTTTCTTCCAACAAGTTTTCTCTCTAAGAATTTTGTGCGCTTAGAACCTAGTTGAGACCAGCCCTCCTACCTCTAAGTTTGTGATTTATCACGAGGTTCATCACTCCTCGTGTGGTTCACTTCACCCCTCAATCGAATATCAACGCAAAAACCCCTATCCAAGAAGTCTAAGGTCGAGTTTCTCACCTAACCTTCTCCAAACAGCCCACACACATATAAGCCTTGAATCAAGGCTTGTATCACTTGGGCTTTAGTGGCAAGAGAGGTCAGGACCCAAAGATTCCTAACCCTACTCGAAGTCGAAGACTAGGAGCAAGGCGCGTGCATGCCACAAGGACGGCCACCTTCCATTTCTTGGCCGTGAGGTAAGTAAGGTAAGTTTCAATTCGAATATATGCCTCTTTCTGTTTTGCAGGGTAGGATCTAGATTGTTTACATTTTTTGAGTCAAAGACATTTTAGGAATACGTCCTTTTTCGGTTATGCACTTTTGTATATTTTCCATTTGTGCACTTTTGTAAACTTTCCTTTTCTTTCTTTGAGTCGACCCAAGAAGGTCAAGCTGTCGAGCATATTAATAAGGCTCCTTCCAGCATTGTAGTTCGACAACCTTTTTGATAATTAATAAAGTGCGAATTTTCTTATACAAATTTTTCTCTCTAAGAGACTTGTGTGCCTAGAACCTAGTTGGGACCAGCCCTCCTAGCTCTAAGTTTGTGATTTTTTGAGTCAAAGACATTTTAGGAATATGTCCTTTTTCGGTTATGCACTTTTGTATATTTTCCATTTGTGCACTTTTGTAAACTTTCCTTTTCTTTCTTTGAGTCGACCCTAGAAGGTCAAGCTATCGAGCATATTAATAAGGCTCCTTCCAGCATTGTAGTTCGACAACCTTTTTGATAATTAATAAAGTGCGAATTTTCTTATACAAATTTTTCTCTCTAAGAGACTTGTGTGCCTAGAACCTAGTTGAGACCAGCCCTCCTAGCTCTAAGTTTGTGATTTATCACGAGGTTCATCACCCCTTGTGTGGTTCACTTCACCCTTCCATCATTTACCAACCAGAAACCCCCATCCAGAAGCCTAAGGTTGAGTTTCTCACCTAAACTTCTCCAAACAGCCCACGCGCATCCAAGCCTTGGATCGAGGCTTGTATCACTCATGTACCTGGGCAGGAGTGAGAGGGGTTAGGTTGACCTTTCTTTTGTTGTGTACAAATGTGTACAAGGTGGTCCGGCCATCATGCCTTGTCTCCTTGTCGAATCGCCATGGCCTTCTTGGAAGAAGGTGGCCGGCTTGCATTGGTACAAAGCCACCAATGACCTGCTCTTGGTATCGGCCCACACTAAATGACACGGTTACTTGCTCATGAATCTTGAGCTCCGTCTTGTCATTTAGCCATCTCAGCCGGTATGTCTGGGGGTGCTTAGTCTTCTCACGACCTAGCTTATGAACCATATACGCACTGGCCACATTCATGCAAGAACCACCATCTATGATGAGGTTACATACCTTTTCTTTGATGGTGCACCGGCTGTGGAAGATGTTCTCCCTTTGAATGGTCTCGGAGGGGTCGACCATTGTACTTAGGATACGCCGTGTCACCAACACCTCTCCCACGTTTGGGTATTCTATGTCTCCATAATCTCCTTCTTGTTCAAGCTCTTCTTCATCTTGAGACTCATACTCTCCAGCCTCCGTGATCAGCATGACTCGGTTTTTTGGGCACTCTCTTGAGATGTGGCCGCGATCCCTACACTTGAAACAAGTGATATCATGTGATCTTTGAAGGTTTAAGGACTTAATTGGCTCTCTCTGGTCACGGGTTTGTTCAGGAGACTTGCTCTCGAACCGTGATTCGATCTCAATGCTCTTTCCTTTGTCCATAGGCTTGTTGCCATTGCTTGGTGTCCAATGTGTCTTTAGACATGTTTCGTATGTCTTGGCTCTTGCGTTTGATGTGTTGTTCAGCCTGTTCCTTAGTCTTTTGAACTCCTCAAAGTATTCCTCCACTAATCTTGTCCCTGGTTAAGAGTATGAAAACGGCGTTGCAAATCTCTATGGAAATAGGGAGGAACAAACCTTTGCCTCATGAGGTCCTTCATGTCGATCCATGAGTCTACAGGTATTAACCTCCCTTTCCTACGGTTAGAAGCCTCATGATCCCACCAGATGAGGGCATTATCCGTGAGTTGTGCTACTGCCATGGAGACTCTCATAGGGTCTGGTTGGTTGTAATGGTCAAAAGATGTGATCCATTCTTTGTTCTATCTAGATAGGCCTCGGGTTCTACTTTTCCCGAAAAACTCGGAGGAGTTAGTTTAACATCATGGTGATTTACCCGGTTCTAGACATAGTCATTTCCATCTTCTTGATGTCTATAAGACATTCTTGGTATCAGGTGATGACCATATTGCTGGTAGCAATTGCCTTCTTCTTCTGATTGTCGTGGGGGTCCTCTAGGCCTAGGGTGATAGCCGTGAAGCTGGTGGCCCTCATCTTCATCCAGGTGGGGATCCTTTTATTCTGGTCATGGTCTAGGGTGGTCAGGGCCTTCAGCAGATTCTTGGCCAGCTCTTACGTACCTTATGGCCTGGAATCTTACTGACCATTCCACACGTTCAAACATCTCGCCAATGGATACAAGTTGGGTTTGAAGGATGGTGAACATGACCATCATTGCCTCGGTGGCATCCCGATTTCCTCCTTCTACCATCATGTGCTACAAGAGAAAATAAGGGTAAATTGCTCCTAAGAATTTCTCTAGGACTGGGTTTTCATAATAGGTTAAACTTAAAAGAAAAGGCAAATAGAAAAAAGGAAAATCTAGCAAAAAGGAAAAAGGCAATTAATTGATGCAATCTTTTTAAATCCTAGCCGATTTCTTGCTAGATATTTTTGGGTAATTTTCTTGTTTTAATTTTCATTTTAACCTAAGAATTTATTGAAATATAACTTAGCAAAAAAAAATAATGGATGCGAAAAAAAATGATATTAAACCCTAGTGATACACGTAGGAGAAAAGATGCACTCAGTTGGTTTTTACGTGATTTTTAATGATTTTTTTAATAAAACTAAACTAATGCACAAAACTGAAATAAAACAGAAGTAAATGATAGAGATAATCTAGTTTTAGAAGTTTAAGCTCTGATACCAAAATGATACAAGCCTTAACTCACGATTGTGATGCTCTAGGACAGATGGAAGAAGTTTAGGCGAGAAACTCGGCCTTAGACTTCTGAGGAGGGGTTTCTAGTGTGCGTGCTAGGTGGTGGGGTGAGGTGAACCACACGAAATATGGAAGGACTCGTGATAAATCACAATCTTAGAGGTAGGAGGGCTAGTATCGACTAGGTCTATGGGATAAGAGTTTTGTGGAGAAAACTCTTAGAAAAAATGCTCTCTTTATTAATTATCAAAAAGGTTGTCGAACTACAATGATGAAAAGAGCCTTATTAATTTGCTCGGCAACCAAAATAGAAAAAGAAAAAGATACAAAAGTGCTTAAGGTAAATTACAAAATGGAAACAACCAAAATATGACAACAACTTAATTGTTCTTGACTCAATAAAAATGAAAACTACTAGTTCCTACCCTGCAAAATAGAAAAGGTAATTTTATAATTGAAAATTTATCTTCTTACATTTCGGCCAAGAAATGGAAGGTGGCTGACCTTGTGTGCACGCGGCTAGTCTTGTACCTTGAATAGGTTAATGAATTGTTGGGTCTTGATCTCATTTGCCACGAGAGCCCAAGTTTTCTGGAGCCCTTTGATAAGTTGAGAAGTCTTTGACTTGATCCTTGCACTCTTGGGCCATTTTTCCTTGCCTTTGGTCTTCTATGAGTTTTTCCACCCATAGGCTAAACTTGTGGGGAAGAGTGCCCTTGTTCCGGTTCTTGTCATGGCTTCTACTGGTACCATTGGGGAAGAACTTTCCTCTAGGTCCATGCCTTGAAATTGGCTGATCATCTGATCCGAGACTGCTTATGTGGAGCTTGAGCAGGCCGTGCTATCACGTGAGCCGGCTGTGCAGCGTGTTGAGCTGGCTGAAATGCAATCGGAGCCGGCCAGAATGCTAGGTGAGTCGGCGATGTCACCAGCTGAGCCGGCGGTGTTGGCCACGCTGCCACCTGTTGGCTCGGACACTTGGGCCTCTTCGCCGGTGGAGTTTGTCAGTCCGGCCCTACTGCTCATCGGACCGGCGGTACTGCTTGGCCCGGCCAAGTCGCCTATCAGCCCGGCTGTTTTGGACAAGCCTTCTTCACGATTTGGTCGGCCATTTTCACTATCTAGCTGGCCATTTAATCTAATGATCTCACCAGAGTAGCTGTTGAAGTTTATCATAGACCATTTCTTGATTTTTTCTAGTTAGATCATCATCTGTTACCTCAGTCATTCGCATACTAGATGGCTTATCATCTACCTCATCTAGTCCAAATAGAGTATTTATTCGTTGCGCTGAAAACTCATACACAAAATCACGAAAAAGTACCTCAACATAATCAAATTTAACTCTAGGGATTTTTCCATAAAATTCCCACCCATATAACTTCACGCACAAAAGGTTGAATGCTTATTATCGTTTTAACAGCCCTGCCATTTCTATCAGTTGTTTCACATCCTCAACTTCCTCAAATTCAGCATTCTTTTCTCCTATGAACTAAAATCTATGACTGGAGATTATGTCATAATTTGATTTTAAATCTAATGAGTCGAATCTCTAAGGATCAAAGCTCTTTCCAACCGAACAGGTTTCTGACTTGTTGTTTGATTTGCTTTCTTCGCAGTTACTTTGGAGGCTCCTGTTTCTCTTCCTCAATCGTAACGAGAATTCACCTACATTGGTGCGAGGTGCAGTCGACTAATCTGGAAGATCCAAAAACTTTATCACCTGTGGAGCCGCATCTGGAGTTGATTCAACAGGCAGGTTAGCCGGTTCAAGCAATTTTTTGGCAGGTGTCTTAGATTCTTGTTCAAGCTCATGCATGATGGGTTCTCCTATACCATAATCTCTCTCAGCGTCTTTATAGACCACCATAGTTATGTTGGGGTCGACCGGTTCTTCAGAATCATGCATGTCTGACCTACATGCTGATGGGCTCTCGAAAGATTGATATCCTCGTGATTGAACTAGACGATGTAAACCTGACAAGATCGATTTCATCCTTGCAGTTTACTCCATGTTGAAATTTTTTTCTTTCAATTTTAGTGATCTTTTCCTACTGTTCCAGTTTTTTCTACCCTTTGTAAAATATGATAACATTTTATCGTCTTCTTATTACTCCACTACTCTACTACTCACTAGTGGTTCTTACTAATGGATTTGGGCCTGTCTAAAATCTTAAGTGTGACATACTTAAAAAATCATAAGCGCATAAGCATTATCATGATTGAACATTGGTGATTTGTTTACATAAACAGGTTTTTGTATATTGCATCAGACATCAATACACAAAGAATCGATGAGTAACCCAGAAATTCTTAGAACATGGTGCAAGCATTCTAACCAATCACATCATTCTGTACACTACAAGAAAAATACCACACCAATTTGCGACAATATATGTGGTAGCAAAATTTGCGACCCCTACTACCACGGTTTTGCGACCAAATTGCGACTACGGAGCAGTAGTTGTATATTGGTCGCATTTTTAGGACTAAAACTTGTAGTCGAATATTGGTCACAATACACAACCATATTGCTACCAATAAGTGACTAATTTACGACCAGGGTGTGTAGTCGCTAATCAGTCGTATATTTGCGACTGATTGTGACTTCTTGTGGTAAACCCACGTGTTGGTCATATTGGTCGCAAAATTTGCGACCAATTTGCGATCACGATGGGAGTGGCACTTCAATCATAAAGTGGTGGCAAAACGAAAACATGGAAAACATGTGTATGGTAGGTATATCTACAAATAAGCGACCACACATTGTGGTCGCAAAGTAGTCACAAACTAGTGGCAAAATAGTGGTAAAATCTTATACATATATATATATATATGCTTTCATGTCTCTTCTCTCATTTGTAGAATCAAAAGAAAAAAAAACTTCAAACATATGTAGAAATTACAATAATTCTAGAGATTAGATGTACAGAAGAATTGATAATGAAACAAGAAATATATTGGCGGAATTTGCACAAGACATGGAGCAGTTTATGAATTTTGCAAATAGTCAACCAATAGCTCAAAGTAGCGGAGGTAAGTTTTTCTATCATTGTATTAATTGCAAAAATGATAAATTTCTTTCGGGACGCAAAATTTGGAATCATATGTATAGTTGAGGATTTATGTCAAATTATTATATTTGGTATAAGTATGGAGAAGAACTGAATGTTCAGTTATGCACGAGTAGTCGGTGATGATGTCCATAGAAATCAAAGAGGTACAGGTGGTACTAGTCAAGAAACAGTAGGTACATCCAGTAACAGATATGTTGAAATTGTGATGGATGCATTTCATGAGATTATGACTGATGAGTACTATAATCGCCACGAAGAAGGATTTAATAATGTAGAAGAACCAAATTTAGAAACACAAAATTTTTACAACATGTTACAAGCTGCAAAAAATCCATTGTATGATGGTTGTCATGAAAGGCACTCAATGCCATGACTGCCACGTTTTTATGGAGAGGTTTTTCTCTTTTATATTAGAAGAACTTTTACCACAACGCGTTCATCTATCCTTATCAGGTATATACTATTAAACATATTTTATTTTTAGGTACGTATAATAATAATAATTGCATGTACTAATTACTAGATTCAAATATAGGGATTGGAGAATTTTTCCGAGATCTATGCTCCTGATCATTGCAACAAAGTCATGTCCGAATTCTGAAGGAAAACATAGTCATAAGTTTGTGCAATTTAGAGAAGATCTTTCCACCTACATTTTTCGGCGTCATGGATCATCTATTTATATATCTGTCATACGAAATTGAATTGGATGGACCTGTACAATATAGGTGCATGTATCCATTTGAAAGGTTTTTAAAAAACTTAAAAGCAAGGCGGAAAATAAACGATATGTTGCAGGGTCGATTGTTGAATCATATGTCAATGATGAGATATCTTTCTTGAAGTATTACTTTGCAGTCCATATACGCACCAAAAATAGTTAGTTATCATAAATTATTAATTATTTTATTTGTAAGGTTAAGTAATTAACTTTTTGTGCTGAATCGTGTATAATATATATACAGGTCTACTAGATTCGATGAAGGTGACGTCCCTATGTATCCAGATCCCAGAGTACCGTATATATTTACTCACATGGATCGTCCAAGTTATAAAAGTAAAGATATATGGCTCTTCGAAAAGAATACAAATATGCACATGCATATGTTTTGAGAAATTGTGAATATTTTGTCCACTAGAGAGGTAATAAGTTACGATGCAAACAATTTCATTTATTACATTACAATTTCATTCTAATTAACCAATATACAATACATTTTCATATTTAATTTTGTAGCATGTTTGTAGATCAAATTCGTTGTACGTATCCATATCTCTCGGAATATGACATTTCATCGAAAAGAGAGGAAGAGTTCCATATATGGGTTTGAGATTATGTATGTATAAGTAATATGTATATGTTGTTTATAATTTTTCTAATTTTGAAATACTAATTACTGAGTATATATATATATATATATATATATATATATGATCATAGGTTAATGCAAACATTTCAAAAAATCCATGCGCCCTTTTGATATGGGCTAAAGAATTAGTGCAAGACCCGATGAAGAAAACGAGAACTTGGCCGATCTATTTTACAAGAGGTTATATGTTCTATACGAAAAAACATGGAAACAAAAGAAAGCCATGTAACTACGACATTTGTGTCAAAGGAGACAATTACTCATATGCATCTGTTGAAGCTGATTTTTACTAGATTTTAACAGATATCATTCAACTTGAGTATGTTTGACTCTTAAATTTGAAGATCACGCTTTTTAAATGTGAATGGTACGATTGTACGCTTTCGAAAAGAACTCGAAAGTTGGAAAATGGCTCGTTAATGTCTTATCATCAGGGAAATATTACAAATACTAACTATTTATTCTAGTTACGTAAAAATTAAATATAAATATATGTTAACTTATTTATATATATATATATGTATATATATTATGTAAAATTCTATAAATTTGTTTATATAGTTAACTAATTTACATTTCATTAACTATATGATGTACCACAATCTCTCAAGCAAATCAAGTTTGTTATATTCCTTATTCACATACCAAATCATCATCAAAACAACATGGCTCAATGTTCTCAGAATTAATCCGAGATCTAATATTTTGGGGAACTACAAAAACAAAGACGAGATTGGCATTTTGCAACAAGAAAATGATGAACAGGTAACGGTGGTTGACGAGATACATGTGAAACGTTTGGTTGATAAAATTAATAAAACCAAAGAAATTGATTTCGATGTTGGAGATACCGAACTAGAAGATGAATTTCAGTGTAATATTTCATCTTCAGATGACGATTTTTAACTATTACTATTTTTATTAGAAATTTCTATTAACTATTTTTTATTACGAATTTCTATTAACTATTGTTTTACCAATTTTTAACTCTCTAGTCGCAAATTGGTTGCTAATTAGCGACCAATTTGTGAGTACATGTGTTTTTTGGAACGTAGTCACAAATTGGTCGCAAAAATAGCGACCAATTTGCGACTATATCAAAAAAATTATATTGTGGTCGCAAAAATAAAGTGTAGTTGCAAATTGCTTGCAAAATAGCCACCAATTTATGATTACGGGTTGAAAATTTCATATGTGGTCGCAAATCGGTCGCAAATTAGCTACCAATTTGCGACCACGTGTGTAATTTTACATGTTTCTTATGTATTTTTCACATTTAAAACTTATATTTTCAATTTTAGGTATGTACAAATCATTATAGGTAGGAAAATATAAACAAAACCATAAATGTGTTGTTCTAAATTTATGAAACTAATAATATTTATATGAGTAATATACGGTTAAGGAAATGTGTTAAGTGTTTTAGTTAAATGATATATAAATTTGGTAAAAGTGTAAATTATTGTTGTTTACTTAGTAATTGAAGTTTATACAATTCATAATGATGTAATCAATCTCATATAATTCATAATTTTTACTAAATTCTTATAATTAGGGTTTAGGCTATTGTTTGTAACTAATTTGCCACCAAATTGCCATCACATTGCCACCACATAACAAAATTGTTGATGTAGTCGCAAATTGGTAACAAAAATTGTGACCGGTTTGCAATCACTCCTTATTTTTTATACGTGGTCGCAAATTGGTCACACTTTTGTGACTAATTTGCGACCACACCGTAATTTTAAAGCGTCGTCACAAATTGGTCATAATTTTTGTGACCAATTTGCAACCAATTTGCGACCACGGTTAATTTGGATGGAGTTGAAAATTTTCCGAAAATTTTCAACTCCCTCCTATTTAATGGAGGTCGCAAATTGGTCATAAATTTGCGACTAATTTGGGACCACCAATTAATTTGGTGGGAGTTTGAAAGTTTTTGGAAATTTCAACTCCCACCAAATTAATTGATGGTCGCAATTGTTCGCAAATTTATCGCTAATTAATTTGCGACTAAATTATGACCATGTATTTATTTTTGCAGTTTGCCACTAATTTGAGACCACATGCGTGGTCGCAAATATTTTCTATATATACGCTACTCTTCCCCCCTCATTTTCACAGTTCAAAAATTTCCAACTTTCTCAAAATCTTCTCAAAACACAAAATTTTCCCAACCAAAAAATCCAAAACCCGAAATAGCAAGTAGTTGTAGATCGTTGAGAGGCCGTGGAAAACGAAAAATCCCATCGTCCTCGAGCCATAACTCATTGGCCTCCTCAAACCCTTCACCCGCCACTTATAGAGCGGCATCCTGCCTTCATCCCCAATATACCTTCACCCCCCCCCCTCCCCACTCGGTGCCAGAAACCAAACCGTCTCCTTGGTTTTAGGAATTCGAATAGCATGAGGAGGAATAGATTCCGCCTTCCGAAACGGAAACGAGGGAACAAGGTATCACACTTGATGATTTGTTATAAACCCTGGGGCGGGACCAATACTTGACTATACTGTCTCCTGTGACAGCACCGAACACCATATTATATGTTAAAAAAAATTTCAATTATTTATATATATATATATATATATATATATATATATTATAAATAATTAATTTTAATTTAAAAATTAAATATTTATAAATATTTATTTAAAATACTTATATTTGCATAAGTAATTTGGTTTATGAAAATTCCATCATCACACCGTTGACTTGTAAACCCAAAACCTAAGACAACTTTCTACACATGCTAATCTCAAATTCATGCTTCATACTGTTGGAATCAAAAACTATGTTAATCCACATGTATTTGCTCATTTATCAGATGAGGTTCATCACTTAGTACAAGTAGAGTCTTGTCCACACTACCACGTTTATATCTTTGCTTATTAAGAAATGTGGTCAACTATTCGTACAAAATTCGTGGTGCTTGTTTCACGCCATATAGTGGCTTTTTCAGCTTGAAGACATGACTAGGATGTTCAACATTTTCAAACCCTTTTGGTTGTTCAACATAAACCTTTTCTTGTAAAATCTCATTCAGAAAAACACTTTTGACATCTATATGATGCAACTTGAATTTAAACTCACATGTCATAGCTAATAAGAACATGATTGATTCAAAACATGATTGATTCAAAACGAGCTATTGGTGTAAATGTTTTGTCAAAGTACACACCTTATACCTGTGAAGACATGACAAGAAGATAATAGATATTTGTTTAAAAATTTATTTCAAAACTCGAAGAATTGAAAACTTTTGAAAGAAATCTGAATGTGAAATGGTACATTTACTCTACTATTGACATTTGTTTTAACTATCCTAATACCAGAATTGCGTTTAAGAGAGTAAGAGAGAGTTATTAGACTAACTTCTATTCATATTTATATTATTAGAATGGAAAGTTATTTGTATAAAATTAATACCAAAAAGGTTTCTAAAAACATGTTACACGAAAAAACATATTACAAAAATATCATTACTATATTTTATCCACGTCAACAAAAACGTCTAATTATTTACAATTCCACCACCTCATTCTCAAATTTGGTATAAGTCTGTGGCAAATATTTACACATTACGAATACTAGTTAGTATGTAATAAACTTGTTATTGTTTGACAGATCTTTTTTTTTAAACTGCCATGAGAATTCGCAGACCTTCATTTTTGTAGAAGATTTTCTCAGATCTCATAGATTTATTTTACGGAACAGACATATTACTATTAAACCTTTGCAGCAAAACGATGCCGGATTCCAAGTGAAGCTGAAGCAAAGCACAAATAATGTGGGCCAAATGGAGTGGAGGCCCAAGACAAAAACGCAGCGTACTCCAGCTCAGAAAGCAGTCGACAATGCTGCTGCAAAAACAGAGCAGACCGCAGAAGATGGTACAGCAGGACAAGTGAAAATTCAAAATCGTTTTGCCTCTCTTGGATCATTAAACGAAAGCTGAAGCTCAAGAAGATTATGACATATGGCATTAGGGTTTTACGTTCTGTTTTTTTGTATAAATAAGCAGTGAAGTTGTTTGTAAACATTTAAGCAAAAGCATTCAGAACAAAAACATAATGTTATTCAGCTTCATCTCTTAAACTCTTTCATGGTATCAGAGCAGCCGTGGCTGAAACAACTCTGGACATTTATACTTCACCTTCCTTAAACATCTCAAACTGTGTGACTATCACATTGACACAAAGAAACTATATTCTTTGGAAGTCTCAGTTTGAAGCATTTCTCTCAGGGCAAAATCTTCTAGGATTTGTAACTGGAGCCACACCTCAACCAGGACAATACATCATTGTTCCAGGCATAAATGGAGCAGAACATCATGCTCGAAATCCTGACTATCACAAATGGGTTCAAACAGACCATGTGGTAAGCTCGTGGCTTCTTGTTCTTTCTCTGAAGACTTATTGAGTGTTGTAGTGGATTGCAAAACATCTCAAGAAGTGTGGCTAGCTCTTGCAAGACACTATAACAGAGTGTCATCATCACGTCTTTTTGAGCTTCAAAGAAAGCTTCAGACTCTTTCAAAGGCAGAAAAGAGCATGACAAATTATCTGAAGGAAATAAAGACCATTTGTGACCAGCTTACGTCTACAGGGAGTCCTGTCACTGAAAAAATGAAGATCTTTGCAGCTCTTCATGGCTTAGGAAGGGACTATGAACCCATCAAAACCAGCATTGAAGGTTCAATGGACAGTTTGCCGAGCCCTACCTTTGAAGACATAGCTCCTCGTCTTGTTGCCTATGACGACAGACTTCAGAGTTATTTATCTGCTACAGATGTGTCCCCACATCTTGCTTTCAACACAGTTCACACACCATCTTCATACTCACCCTCTGCATATTATGGTAACAGAGGAAGAGGACAGTTTTATAAAAGAGGAGTGAGAGGCAAAGGAGCTTTCACTACCAGAGGTCGTGGTTTTCATCAACAACTTTCCTCCTATCAAGGCTCTTCTATTTCATCTGACATGGATACAAGATTTGTGTGTCAAATCTGTGGAAAAAGAGGACATCTTGCTTTAAGTTGTTGGCACATATTCGATAATTCCTATCAGCTTGAGGATGTTCCAGCAGCAATGACAACAATGAGGATAACTGATGTCTCTGATCAGACTGGGCAGGAGTGGTTCCCTGACACAGGAGCAAGTGCTCATGTTACAAACTCCTCACAGAATCTTCAGCAAGCTCGACCTTACACTGGTTCTGATGCAGTAATGGTGGCAGATGGGAGTTTTCTACCGATTACTCACACAGGTTCAACAACTTTAACTTCATCATCAGGTATGTTGCCTCTCAAAAATGTTCTTGTGTGCCCAGATATTGCCAAGTCTCTCTTGTCTGTGTCAAAAATTACAAAAGATTATCCTTGTTCTTTCACCTTTGACTGTGATGGGATTGTTGTTAAGGACAAGGTTACCAAGAAGCTAATAATGCTGGGACAAAACAGTGGGGGACTTTATGTGCTAAAGGATTCGCCATTGTCAAGAACTCAAGCATTGCATTCCAGTGTTCAGCAAACCTCTAGTGAGAGCACTTGGCACAGACGATTGGGACATCCTAATGCACAAATCCTTCAGCAGTTATCTATATCTAAAGCTATTTCAATAAATAAGAGAGCTGGTCTCATGTGTGAGCCTTGTAGGCTTGGGAAAAGTTCTCGTCTTTCTTTTTCTGCTTCTGAGTTTACTGCAACTAAACCATTACAAAGAATACATTGTGATCTTTGGGGTCCTGCACCTACTTTGTCAGTGCAAGGATTCAGATACTATGTAATTCTGATTGATAATTTGTCTCGATTTAGTTGGTTATATCCTATAAAATTGAAGTCTGATTTCTACACTGTTTTCATCAACTTCCAGAAATTGGTTGAACATCAGTTTAATACAAAGATTGATTCTTTTCAATGTGATGGAGGAGGAGAATTTACTAGTACACGATTCATCTCACATCTTCAAGACTGTGGAATACAACAGTTGATTTCTTGTCCTCATACCCCTCAGCAAAATGGAATTGCTGAGAGGAAGCATCGACATCTTCTTGACTTGGGTTTATCAATGATGTTTGACAGTAATCTTCCTCAAAAATACTGGGTAGAAGCCTTGTTTACCTCCAATTTCCTTATCAATCTATTGCCTACCACATCACTGACAAAAGGTGTGTCACCATATCAGAAACTTCATGGCAAAACACCAAATTACACAGCCTTGATGGTCTTTGGTTGTGCTTGTTTTCCAGTACTCAGAGATTATGCATCTAATAAATTTGATCCAAAATCACTTAAATGTGTTTTTATTGGATACAACAACAAGTACAAAGGCTACAGATGTCTATACCCTCCTACAGGTCGTGTTTACATAAGTCGTCATGTAGTGTTTGATGAAGAAAACTTCCCATTTCACAACTCCTATGCATCACTGCAGAAAAAGACGGGTTCTCCTCTGTTTGATGCTTGGTTACAGGGTTTTCCAGCAACTCAAGATGCTGAGACAACGCCTGAAAACACAGCTGATATTGATGAGAGTGAACCAATCTACTCTTCACCTGTGTCAGTTGAAGTTCCTGCTATACAGTCTGTTGAAAGTGAGCGAGATATGACTTCAACAGAAGCCTTAATTCCAGCTATTGGTGTAGGCTCTGAGTCCTCAAATGATTCAGAAGCTCAAACATCACCTGAAAATAATGAGAACAATGCTGAACCAGCTTCATTCAACTATCATGAGCAAGAAGAAAATGCAGAAAGTGAGCCTGCAACAGTTTCTAGACATCCAATGACTACACGGCTAAAGGCAGGAATTACAAAGCCTAATCCAAGGTATGTATTACTTATAAATAAAGTGTCATATCCAGAACCAAAAAGTGTTTCTGCAGCACTTAAACATCCTGGATGGTTACAAGCAATGACAGAAGAAATGGAAAACTGTGCTGAAACACATACCTGGTCACTGGTTCTTTACTCGTCTGAAATGCATGTTCTTGGCAGTAAATGGGTATTCAGAACAAAATTAAATGCAGATGGAACTTTAGACAGACTCAAGGCAAGAATAGTAGCACAAGGATTCAATCAAGAAGAAGGTATTGATTACCTTGAGACTTACAGCCCAGTGGTCAGAACAGCAACTGTAAGAGCAGTTCTTCACACTGTAACTATGATGAAATGGGAGATAAGGCAGTTAGATGTCAAGAATGCTTTCTTACATGGTAATTTGTCTAAAACAGTATATATGAAGCAACCAGCTGGATTTGTTGATAAGGCTCGACCAGATCATGTTTGTCTTTTGCATAAAGCCTTATATGGTCTGAAACAAGCTCATAGAGCTTGGTTTGATAAGTTTAGCAACTACCTTATTGAGTTTGGGTTTGTCTGCGGTAAACCAGATCCATCACTGTTTGTTTACACCTGCAACAACAATGTGATCATGTTACTACTATACGTTGATGACATGGTAATCACTGGAAATAACTCTGAACTCCTAAAAGGTTTGATAGCTGATCTGAACAGACATTTCAAAATGAAGGATATGGGAACTCTCAGCTACTTTCTTGGCATTCAGGCACAGTTTCATTCAGAGGGGCTGTTCTTGTCTCAACAAAAGTATGCAGAAGATTTGTTAGCTCTTGCAGGACTTTCAGACTGTGCACCAATGCCTACACCACTGCCATTACAGCCACATAGTGTTCCACACCAAGCTGAATTTTTTGAAAATCCTACTTACTTCGGGAGCTTAGCTGGAAAGCTACAATACCTTACACTTACAAGGCCTGATATACAATTTGCAGTGAACTTTGTCTGTCAAAAGATGCACGCTCCAACAACTTCTGACTTTCTCTTAATCAAAAGAATTTTGAGATACATCAAAGGAACTGTCTCAATGGGGATTTCATTCAGCAAAAACACTGACTTCACAGTTCGAACATACTCTGATAGTGACTGGGCAGGTTGTCATGTTACTCGAAGATCAACAGGGGGTTTCTGCACGTTCTTGGGTTGCAATCTCATCTCCTGGTCCTCACAAAAACAGCAGACTATAGCAAAAAGTTCGACAGAAGCTGAATATCGTGCATTGTCAGAAACAGCTTCTGAGCTTACATGGTTGAGCTCAATACTTCGAGAACTTGGTATTCCATTGCTGTCTACACCAGAGCTGTTCTGTGATAACTTATCTGCTGTTTACTTAACAGTAAATCCAGCTTATCACAAGAGAACCAAGCACTTTGAAACACATCATCATTATGTGCGAGAAAGAGTTGCTCTGGGATCTTTACTGGTTAAACATATTCCCTCACATTTTCAGCTTACAGATATATTCACCAAGTCTTTGGCAGTAGGACCTTTCACCACACTACGGTTAAAACTTGGCGTAAATACTCCATTCACGCCATGTTTGAGAGAGGCTATTAAACCTCTGTAGCAAAACGATGCCGGATTCCAAGTGAAGCTGAAGCAAAGCACAAATAATGTGGGCCAAATGGAGTGGAGGCCCAAGACAAAAACGCAGCGTACTCCAGCTCAGAAAGCAGTCGACAATGCTACTGCAAAAACAGAGCAGACTGGCCGATTGCAGACTGCAGAAGATGGTACAGCAGAACAAGTGAAAATTCAAAATCGTTTTGCCTCTCTTGGATCATTAAACGAAAGCTGAAGCTCAAGAAGATTATGACATCTGGCATTAGGGTTTTACGTTCTGTTTTTTGTATAAATAAGCAGTGAAGTTGTTTGTAAACATTTAAGCAAAAGCATTCAGAACAAAAACATAATGTTATTCAGCTTCATCTCTTAAACTCTTTCAATTACGATTAGTTTGTTATACATTACCACATATATTTTAAGATCCACTTATTTGATAATGTACATTACAATAGATTTTTCAGAATGAATTAAACTCTATTATAAAAGTAGATTAATTTCGATGTGAAACTAAATTACTAGATTGACCGCTACGACTTAGTAGATTTTTACCTAAATCGTAATAGATTTAGTTAAAATAATATGCATAATGGCAGACTTAACATTTATAGACAGAACATAGTTAGTTCTTACTAAAATGGCCTTTTAATGGCAGTAGACTTTTATTTCGTAGATTTATTAGAACCTTAAGTAGCAGATTTCGACAGCAGATTTTTTTCTTAGTAGATTTCGACGGCAGATTTATTGTTATCGTAGAAGATTTCTTTTAGGGTTGTGTATCCCTAAGGTTAACATTTTAGGGATGCCTAGCCGCCACATTATTTTCTAATTTTTCTTTTTTGAAAAATGTTTGTCTCTTACACCTACAAATGCAGCATCTTATTTTTGTGTGTGGACAATGGTTGTTCAAAAACAAAGATTATTTGTTGTTGATAATAAATGATGATGTTAGATTCTCAATGCAAATTTTTAAACACACTACGAAGATTTCTTAAGAATGGTATGTGAGGATTATGGTTTGCAAGAAGGAATGTATGAAATTCAGCTTAGTTACATGTTTTCGAGGAGAATTATGAATAAATTTTCCAATAAATTTCCACCTGTATTTATTGGAAATTATCACCAATTATAAGCTTTTTTGGAACAATTCAAATTTGATACAATTCGTTTTTGAGAAGGTTGATATAAAGGGAGCATTGCGAAAATAACGTGATTTCGATTCCCATTATGGGTATAACAACGATGATATTTTGGAAGACGACGAAGAATTCATATTTGATTGTTATGATCAGAGCCGGCCTTGAATTTAATAGGGCCGCAAACAAAAAAAATGGGCCGTTTTATATTACAAAAAAAATTGGACCGTTTTAATTTTTAAAATTTTTTGTTGTTAGAAGGACTCGAACTGAAGAACTCAATGAAGCAGTTTATTTTTATTTACCATTTGTGCTAAGAGTATTTTTGAAATAAAGGCTGATTTTTTTATATTAACATTGAGGGCCGCAAGCACGGGCTTGCTTTGCTTGGGCCCAGGCCCGGCCCTGGTTATGATGATTCTGATGGTGCAGACTCTGATGACGAAGACTTTAGTGTTTATGGAAAAAAGATTGACGAAGAAGATGCGAAACTGAACATACATCTTAAGACGCAAGGTATATCTACAATAAACACGAGACTTAAAGAAATTGATCCACATGTTAAGATTGAATTGAACTACCTCAATGTAATTGTTGGTCAACGATATGATACGAAAACTTTGTTGGAGAACAGACTAAAGATTTTGTCAGTTGTACATCAATTTGATTTTGATTTAGTTACATCAACTCTAAACCTTCTAGTTGTTAAGTGATGGGTGTAAGGATGTACGTGGAGATTATGTGTTGCATCAGTGAGTGATACACACCAATTTTATGTTCGTGTGTATGTATCAGAGCATACTTGCTCTATTACACAGCGTTCAGCGCGTGCAAGAAAGACAACTCCAGAAATTTTTGATGTGTTATATAAGGATTTTGATGTTAGTGTTGAGCCAAGTGTTCTACCAAATCATGTATCGAATGCGATGAACATCGTTTTGGAATAAAGGTTTCGATATATTTGTACGACCAAATATTTGACAACGGGTTTTTAACAACACTTTTTATTAGTAGTTTGACAACAATTTTTTCACAACATATGAAGTTCTATAAAATTGTGTGAGATTTAGTGAGGGGAAATGCCGAAGAAGGGTATGAACCAATACCAGCTTACTTACACATGATACGAAGAGAAAATCTCGGAATTTGACACGATTAGAAGTTGATGATTGTGAAAGATTCAAATATCTTTTCATAGCTTTTGGTGCTAGTATGAATGGGTTTCCCTTCATTAGGAAAATTGTGGTTGTCGATAGAACATATTTACAAGTAAAATATAAAGGGACACTTCTCATAGCTATAACTCAAGATGGAAACTTTCAAATATTTCTCGTTTGCAATTGTTGATTCTGAAAATGATGATTTTTGGGAATGCTTCTTCAAACAGTTTAGCTGTGTGATCCTCGACGACGAAGGTGTTGCTATTATTTCTGATAGACACAAAGCAATCGGTAATGCAATTCAAGATATACGCAATGGCTACTCGTGAAATTTGTACTTACCATTTGTATAAGAATATACTCCAGTGATATAATGGTGGTGATGCTCTCGGCTTGGTTAAAAAAGCGGCAAATTGTTTCACAATTGCAGATTTTGAGATAATATTTGCTCAAACAGAAGCATTAAATTAAGCACTACATAGATACAACTTGACTACAACAAACATTGCGGAATCAATTAATAATGTACTTGCAAATTCAAGGAGTTTGCCAATTGTAAAACTCCTAGAAGAAATTAGGATTATGATGACTATATGGTTTTCAAAATGGCGAAGCAATGCCTGGTTATTGAAAACTATACTTACCTGTGGAGTAGAGAAGATGTTAGAGGTATCTTTAAATCAATGCAAGATGTTTATAAATTTTAAAACTTCTTTTGTTTTGTTAGAGGCTCATGTGCAATATGCAAAAGATTTTACGGTATAAGCGACTGATGCACATCAATCACAAGTTACAAGCAGTTCATCTTTGCATGTTGTGAATTTGGAAGAACAAAATATTTTAGTTGTAGATTTGACTTAGAGAAATTACCGTGCGTTCATGCCCTTGTAGCAGAAGAATCTAGAAAACTTAGCCGTATCTCTCTCTGCCACCCATAGTTTACGAATAACTATTTGTACAATGCATATTGTACTGTTGTGATGCTAGTGGACAAAGCTCTGCATGTGCTTTAGCATGTTTCTTCGAAAGTTTATTTGCCCCCCGTGGTTCGTAATCCTCCAAGAAAACCTAAAAGATCAAGAATAAAAACAATTCTAGAGAAATTTGTAGATAAGAAACGACCAAGAAATATGCACAAGTGTTCTATATGTAACAAGACTGGTGACAATTGTAACACTTGTGTTGCTTTTGTATAATTGATGGCACGTTTTATGTGAAAAGAATTAATTGCGTTTTAGTAATTCTTACTAAATAACTATACTGAAACGCAATTATAAGTTTGTTACTAAGTAATTCTTACTAAACAAGTCTACTGAAATGCAAGCATAAGGTTGTTGCGAAGTAATTCTTACTAAACAAATCTACTAAAATGCAAGCATAAGTCTGCTACGAAATAATTCTTACTAAACAAGTTTACTGAAATGCAAGCATAAGTCTGTTACGAAGTAATTCTTACTAAACAAGTCTACTGAAACGCAGTAAAATTTTGTTACGAAAGTGTTGTTCGTTTGGTCGCCGCAGGCGGCTGCGGCTGCAGTCAATCATGCGGCTGCGGCTGTAGCAGATGTTGTTTGTTTATCTGCTGCCGGTGATTGCGGTTGCGGTTAATCGTAGATTTTTAGTCGCGCCGCTGTTTTAATCAGCGGTCAAAAGAATTGCAACGTAGGATGCAGCGTCTGACCGCTGCGTCTGCCGCAGTTACCTACGGCAGCTAAACAAACAATAATTTGCCGCAGCCGTAGCCCTAGGTTCCTGCGGCTGCTAAACGAACATAACCGAAGTAATTTTTACTAAACAAGTCTACTAAAACGCAAACATAAGTCTGTTACAAATTTCAAGTGTGCTAATTTCAAGCTGCTAGCTTTTTCGCAAACCTTGAATATTCTTGTCGCTTAGGCCCTCAAAAGTACAAATGAGAGCTACCCATTCGATGAACTTAATAGGATAGACGCCACAATCACCTGGATTTTCATTTTTGTACGCTTTTTTCCTGAACACCTTGAACTGACAGTTTTTCTTCTTTCGTATGTTTCAAAAACCAAAGTGTTAAGTAATCTGGATATCATTTTTCGCGAATGGGAGACATACTTCAGTAATGTACTTGTCATTTGTATGAACAAGTATGTTGTCGTAGACGTCAATCTTCTCCCTTTGCAAGTTAATGTCCAAAGCTACCCAATGATCTCCATTTACAAAGTGGCACGCATACAAGTGATATCGATATAACATTTCTTGTTTGTAACTAAGTCATAATGGAAGTTTCCATTGGACATCTCCTAAAACGTTTCCCGAAAATGAAAGTCTTAGGGTTGTAACCATTGAAATCAATCATCCAAAACGAGAGGAAATAGTTATCCAAGAATGCAATTCGCTGGGAGCTGTTAGGGGATGGATCACACAATAGCACGTTTTGTAAACATCTTCATGGTAGTGGACATATGTTGATATTTCAAAAAAAAATAAAACTGTTGTTAGTTCATAACCATGTCTATTGCAATTAAATTGAAAGTCTGTTGTAAAACATACAAAAGTATATTTTCATACTTTATCGCTCCAGTCAACCATTCGTACATTCCCACAGGCCATTCTTGCCGGGCTTGTAGATTCCACCGTTGAATTATAACTCCCAAGAGGTTCATGACTATAATGTTTGTGTTAATATCCACTTAAAAGGTAATACTAATATACATAAGCTAAGGATGAGGAAATAACGTACTCATCACGTTGAATGTAGTCAACCAATCCATGTTTTTTAGAGTCATCCACTTTTGCTAATGGATTGTAACATGCGGAGGACGTTTTAACACCTATGATCACGCGTTTTATATTATAGCTCTTAGTGAATACAAATTTCGGTGGAGTTGCCAATTGTGGTTGTCGTCTAGACAAAACAGACATGCCATCTAACTGCTTAAAACATGCCATCATTGCATCTAACGCAATGTTAAGTTTCTTTGTTACAGGATCTAAATCTGTAGAACTAGAGGATAAAGATATATTCTTCTTGTAGAAGATATGCCATAAATTCCAATAGAAAGAATGCATAGCAAACCAACCATTCTCCTATTATCAAAAGGCCAAGCTCTACATCTACTCATAACCATCTTCAATTCATCGAGAGTTAGTTATTCTATGGAAGTAGGAACCTCCATCTCTTCCCAAAACTTCTTATGGTCAATGTCCCATGTGTCTTCACCCTCAACAAAATCAAATTTAAGTCTAGTTATATCTTCAAATTCATACAAAGATAACCTAATTGGTTGACCCCCAATCAATGACCACAACTGATGATCCTTCTTAATCGCCAGTTGATGTGTGAGAAAGTAATATTGACCACAACTCATGATCCTTCTTAATCGCCAGTTGATGTGTGAGAAAGTAATGGACAATTTTCGCACACCACACGTATCCAGGTTCAAAAAGTTTAAGAATCACTCCAACCGATGAATTCTTCATGTCATTCCACATATCTTCTCCAACTCCATCTTTCACCATATCGAAATTAGCCAAGTGACAATTGTAATTCATACTTCTGTTTTGACTCGGTGTTTTTCCATCTTCAAAAATTGGATCATGCTTACAATTCTCGATGATATCACGAATCGCATTCCTGTAACCAAAAAAGATGGTAAGTCTGCCACTACTAAATAGTAAAAAAAATTTTGCTAAACATAAACGAGTGATAAAAGAAGCGTGTCGTAATTACTTAGTAAAAATAATCTGCAATACAAAAACATGTGGTAAAAGAAAATAAGTTTTCTATAAAAATTTGGGATGACGATCTATTTCCCCCCCTCCCTCCCCCGAACTATGGTCATATAGCAACAGATCTATCCAAAGTATTATAGTAGTGTTCAGTATATATAGTTTGGAAGTTAAAAACATATTTCTCCGTAATTCCAAAGTTCAAAACTTAAATGTCTGGTTATTTTGGTTTATAACACAAACTGTGTAACCACATATGTCTATTTTTCCGGTTTTTAAGACAAACCCAAAATCAAACCAATATCACTCAATATTCAACCCGTGAACCATGACCTAATATTTTACCTGACCTAAAATTCAACCTGTGAACCGAGTTAAAAACCCGAAGAAGAAACAAACCCTAATTCCAATCCCAAATCGATTCCAAACTCAAAATGAAAATCAAGTGTGAAGAGTTTCGAGTTCGAAAGTGAAATCGAACTCAAGGAATAGGGTTTCATTTTTGTTTTCGAATCGAGGGTTAGGGTTTCGAAATCAAAATCGAGAGTTAGTCATTTCAAAATTGATTTCGAGTAGTAAGCGAAGAGGATGAACACATCATCTGAAACATCGACTGGTAGCCGCGGAAGAGAAGAGTGGTTGGTGTGTCGAAGAAATGTTGGTGTGGGGGAAAAACTATAACAAAGATGTCGAAATCGGAGACCAACCCATACCGTAGGTACTTTAGATGTGCATTTGCAGCAACAAATAAGGTATTAAGTGATTGTGCAATACTTGTTCTTTGTGGTGGTGCAATACTTGTTTTTTAATGGGGCAAATACTTATTCTTTATGTAGCTTATTGATGATAAACATGTCTTTAAGTGGATTGATGAGGCAATTGTCAATGAGATAGATGCATTGGCCATGAAAACATGTATGCGCTTTCTTAAACATCTTTCTATGACAGGGACTTTAATCATCTCACACTCACCATTCGGAACACATGTATGCACTTTCTTAACACACTAACATGCCACTTATCACTCCTAACCGTACTAGCACAGTAGGTACGCCATTGACATCCATAACCTACACAACAATAACCTAACTTTGTTTGATCATACCTATATTGTTTGATATCCGGCCAATTGTCAAAGCGTAGTCAAGAACAGCTTCTTTAAAAGCTATGCCGCTGTAGAAAATCTGTCCTTCATACAAACTCCCATCACCACGTTCCATTCGGTCTTGGTCTCTCTCCATGCCTTGAACATCATCGTCGGAATCCTCATTGTCGCTGTCAAGGATGACATTGTGAAGAACCGGAGATTCATCCACGAAATTGATCACGGCTTGTTCGATGTTGAACTTATCACATTCAAACCGATTTTCACCATCGGAATCCTCCTCACGTTCAACATCAGGGTCTAAACCGACTATCGACATGTGGAGTGAAATCGATTTGGGGAAAAACTAGGGTTTGCGATTTGGGGAAGAATCTGAAGTGAAATCGATTTGGGGAAGAAACTAGGGTTTGCGATTTGGGGAAGAAATTAGGGTTCGCGATTTGGGGGAAAAAACGTAAATCGGGTTTTTGTTATTTTGGGTAAATGGTGGCTTAAATGTTAATCGGGTTATAATCTAGTTTAAATCGATTTTAATGGCTAACAGCAATTTAAAGTTAAGTAAATCCGAATCAAATCGCAATTGTGTGTATTTGAGTATTAAACTTTAATATGATGTGGTTTTAAGTTTTGAACTTTGGAATTATGGGGAAATATGTTTTTGACTTCCAAACTATGTAGACTGAACACTACTATGATACTTTGGATAGATCTGCTGCTATATGGTCATATTTCGAGGGGAAATAGATCGTCAGCCTTAAAGAGTTTGTCATACCAAGTTACAAAAAATGTTGTTTACACAACGAATCGTGTGATCAAAATAAATCAGTTAAATATGAAAATCTGCCGCAACTCGTTAGCAAAAGTTTGTTGTTAACAATAAACTTGTTGGAAAAAAACTAAATATGTTAGGACGAGGTGAACAGTTTGCATAACATAATTAAACAACTCTACTATCAAGCTTAAAAAATTGCAAAAACTCTAATGGCAATAATATTTAGATCCGTAAAATAAATATGATATTGCTAGAAAAAATCTATCCACAAATATTAAATCAAATTCCCAAGCAAGCACATTGTACGCACCAAAAAAATTTCAGAAACTAAAAATCGAAAATAGGCGAGGTGGACGAAGCGGAGGAGGCGGATGAGAAAGAGGAGAAGGAGAATAATTTACCTTGAGGAAATTGACATGAGAGAAGAAATCGCTGGAGGAGGCGGAGGAGAAATTGCCCCAGGAGGGCGGAGGATGATGCAGATTTTTTAAGATTGTTTAACAAAATCACAAAACCAATGTTCAAATAAACAACGATTCCAACTTACTTAGCAAAGAACCGAGAAAGTAGAAAAAATTCTTAAGCAAAAGCAAGTAGCGTTTACAATCGAAATAGAGAAAAATAAGAAAGAGAATTTACGTAATCAAATAGTTTACCTTCATTTCTGTTTGTTGCCGGTTTTATACCTCTGCTGGATAACAACCTCATGATTTAATCCCAGCCCTTCACTTCTTTTAAATCGTGACCCACCACATGTTCTCCTTCTTCTCTAGTAATTTCCTCATGATTCGAAGAACCTTGTCCTCAAGGTTCAAATTCAGGGAACTTCTTATGCAACTCGGTTAAAAATTTCCATGTGGCTTCTTCCTACAGCTCATTAGACCACTGAACAAGTACCATTGTTGCATCTGCTCCCCGTATGTTCACCATTTTCCGCTGCAACACGTGAACTGGTTTTCGTGCCAAGATATCTCGTACTTCTGCTAGCAACTCATACGAAATGTGAACCTCACCCACCATCTGTTTTAGTTGTGAGACGTGGAAAACCGGATGTATATTAGAAAAGAATTTGGAAGCTCGAGTTTATACGCCACCTTACCACATTTTTCAAGTATCTTATAAGGCCCATAATAACGCGGAGATAATTTCTGATTGCCCCTTATTACCACAGACTACTGCCTATAAGGCTGGAGCTTGACATAGACGAAATCACCAATCTCAAAATTGTGGTTTGTACGATGTTTATCTGCGAGTTTTTGCATTCGGTGTTGGGCACGTAGGAGGTGAAACTTCAAAATCAAGATCATGTTCTCACTTTCCCGCAAACGCTTAGCAACGACTGCAACCTTAGACCCACCCGGCAAGTAAGGTATATGAATGGGAGGTGCTTGACCATACACAGCTTCATATGGAGTCAATTAAATTGTAGAATGATAGGTAGTGTTATACCAAAATTTCTGCCAATGGTAGCCATTTGCCCCAGAGGTGTTGCCGATCACTACACATGTACCGCAAATAGGTTTCCAAACACATGTTGATAACTTCTGTTTGGCCATCACTTTGTGGGTGGTACGCACTTGACAAATTAAGAGTGACCCCTTGAAGAGTGAATAACTCACGCCAAAACTCATTGAGAAACACCAAGTCTCGATCACTCACAATAGACTGAGGAAAATTATGGAGCTTGAAGACGTTGTCCAGAAAAACTTGAGCAACCGTAGCTGCTGAATAAGAATGAGATCATGCCATAAAGTGTGCTGCCTTCGATAATCTGTCCACAACCACCAAAATCACAGATTTTCCAAATGACATCTATGAAATCCATGGTGATTTCGGTCCAAATAGCTGTGGAAATAGGTAATGGTGGTAATAATTCAGAGGATGCTACATTATCTGGCTTGCATTGTTGACAAACTGAAGAACCCTGAATGTAAGTTTGAATATTTTTTGACATCCCTTTCCAATAAAAAAGGCTCTTTACCCATTAATGTGTTGCATCACGCCCCGAGTGGCCACCACTGCCTGAATTATGAAGCCATTTTAAGTATGGTTTCTTGTAACTTGGCGTCATTGGGTACCACCATTTTACCCTTAAGCTTCAAGATTCACTGCATCCACGAGTAGTGCTTCTTTGATAATGGATCATGTTGTAAAGATTCCACTATAGTTTTAATAGAAGCATCCATCTCATAAGCTGCCTGAATTTGTTGCAATAAAAAAGGCTTTTTACCCATTAATGTGTCGCATCACGCCCCGAGTGGCCACCACTGCCTGAATTATGAAGCCATTTTAAGTATGATTTCTTGTAACTTGGCGTCATTGGGTACCACCACCATTTTACCCTTAAGCTTCAAGATTTGTTGCATCCACGAGTAGTGCTTCTTTGATAATGGATCCTGTTGTAAAGATTCCACTATAGCTTTAACAAAAGCATCCATCTCATAAGCTGCCTGAATTTGCTGCAATAAATCACAATCTAACACCGTCATTGCCATGTGTAACACTTCATCTCCTTCTACTCGTGACAATGCATCAACTGCTAAATTTTCTTTCCCTTGTTTTAATTGAATCTCGTAGTCGAATTCTAACAATTTTGGTAGCCATTGTTGCTGAATTGGTGTGTTTAACTACTGCTCTAAGAGATATTTAAGGCTACGCTAATCCGTTTGGATTACAAAATACCCGGTAAGAAGATAATGTCTCCATTTCTGAACTGCAAAAACCACGGCCAATAATTATTTTTCATAAATCGAAAGGTGCAGTTGTTTACCCTTCAAATGGCGATTTATGTATGCCAAAGGATGCCCCTCCTGCATCAGTACCGCTCCAATACCCTGGCCACACGCATCTCTCTTCATGGCAAAAAGTTTATTGAATTCCGGTAGTGCCAAAACCGGTGTAGTGCAGAGTGCCTTTTTGAGCTCATCAAAAGCTTGTGTTGCTTCGTTTGACCATTCAAATGAATCTTTTTTTGTTAATTCTGTCAATGGACGAGCTATGACACCAAAGCCCTTAACAAACCTTCGATAATAACATGCTAGACCCAAAATCCTCGAAGCTGCTTCACATTACTCGGAATAGGCCAATTAGCGATTGCCTCAACCTTACTCGGGTTTGTAGAAATTCCATCAGTTATGATAAAGTGTCCCAGATATTCGACTTTGTCCGTAGCAAATATGCATTTAGTTTTCTTTGCATACAACTTGTTCGTCTTCATCAGCTCAAATACCTCGTTTAAGTGTTCGATATGTTTATCCATGGAGGAGTTGTATACCAAGATATCATCAAAGAATATAAGTACTGATTTCCACATAAATGGTCTGAAAACCGAGTTCATCAACCCTTGAAATTTCACTGGTGCATTTGTAAGGTCAAACGACATTACAAAGTACTCATAATGTCCACTATGAGTTTTAAAAGTTGTTTTATGAACATCCTCTGGTGTCATTCGTACTTGATGATAACCTGCCCTCAAATCAATCTTGGAGTAAATTTTAGACCTCCCCCCCCCCCAATTCGTCCATCAAATCCTCAATGAGTGGAATCGGAAACTTGTCCTGAACCGTTATGTTGTTCAGGCTCCTATAACCCACGCACAACCGCCATGTTCAGTCTTTTTTCTTTACAAATACAATCGGGGAAGCATAAGGGCTTGAGCTAGGTTGTATAATGCATGCATGCAACATCTCATGTACAATTCTATCAATCTCATTTTTTTGATATAATGTGTACCTATATGGTCTTTGATTGATAGGATTCGAACCCTCTAGAAGTGGAATCTTGTGATCATTATTCTTGCTCATAGGTGGTAAGTTGGTTGGTTCCTTGAAAAGATCAGCAAACTTCTCCAACAGTCCTTCAATAGTTGGACAATTCGGGACTGTAGTTCTTGATGACTCGAAACTGTATAAGGTAGCAACTTCCTTCTCCTCACTCATGTTTGTTCAAATCATGGCCAGCTGCATTCCTCTGTCTGGGAGTTTATTCATCTTTGCAGCTTTTACCTCTCTTACCGAGCCTTGTTTAATACCAAGTAATACCATCTTCCTTTGCCCAATCTTAAACTGCATCTCTAGTTTTTTTAAGTCCCAAGTTATATGTCCAAGGATCTCCAACCACTGTATTCCGAGTACCATGTCACAACAACCCAAAGGTATAACCATGAAATCTGCTTGGAACGAAGTCTCCTGAAAACTCCACTCGAATTTATCCACTTTTGCTCTTACACCCAGTTTACTTCCATCAGCGACCGCTACTCTAGTATTACAGCCGGTTTCATCTTACATCCTAATTTTTCCGCAATGTCTTTATCGATAAAATTGTGTGTCGAACCCGAATTAATGAGGATGAATAAAATCTTTTTTCATGATTTCCTTTTACTCTCATCGTACGGTAATCCGATATTCTCGCGACTGCATTAACTGATATTTGTGCAATGTCTACCTCTCCACTTTCTTCCTCTTCAACCACATCGGGTAGACTGTTTTCTTCTTCCTCCTCCGTTTCAATCATAAACAATTGGGTCTTCTTGTGTTTCAAATAATGCCCCGGGGTGTATTTTTCATCACAAAAACAACACAACCCCTTAGCCCTCCTGTCATTCATCTCCTCATTTGACAGAATTTTTTTAGGCTGCTGTCCAAACTCTCTAACCCTTTCTTGTGTGGTTGCGTTGGTAATACGCCCCTCCTCCGGCTTCCTGTATGGTAATAAACCTTTGGAGCTAGTAATTACCTTAGGAGCTGACCAGTTAGGGGTAGTATTTCTCTTTGGATGCACCTTTTCATAAAGTCGTCTCAATAATAAACATTTTCATACGGTATGGGGCTAAAACATCCTAATATGCATTTGTGTATCCGTTCTTAAGACAACTAGATACGCGCTCACGAGATAATCTTCCGGAAGAGTCACTCTAGTGTGGATCGACTCAAATTTGCTGTGATAGTCCATAATACCATCAGTTTCCTGCAACTGTTTTAGCTCAGCAATCGGATCATCAAGCAGCTCCTCAAATCTTTCTTTCAACATCACCTTATATGTGGTCCAATCTCTCGATATTTGTCTACCCATTTCCGATTGTATCAAGGATTGATGCCACGTTGCTGCTAGATCATCGTAATGAATAGAAGCCAGCCCAATTTTTATCTCCTCAGGAGTATGATCAATAGCAAAAAATTGCTCAACCTTGAAGAGCCATTCCTTGATCTTTTCACCATTAAACTTTGAGAAGTCTAGCTTCGCTAAGCGAGTCATTCCGGAGTAAGATGAACTGTTACCTGACCTCGTTGGTGTTCCTGAGTCAATCGATCTTCCTGGACATTGATCGCTACTCGAAGAAGCTCTACCACGATTTGATAACAATCAGATCGCCTCAAACATGTCTGCTATGTGCTTATCCATCTTCGTCTCCAATGCTTCGATCCGGTTACCCACTGCTTCCTCGATTTCACAAGCTACTGTCTTCTTCGCCAACGTCTGAACTCTCATCTCCGTGATAGTTTTCCGAGGATTATAGCTCTGATACCATTAATACAGATTTTAATAATAAAATCACAAACCAATGTTCACATAAAAAACGATTCCAACTTATTTAGCAAAAAAACCCAAAAAGTAGAAAAAATCCTTAAGCAAAAGAAAATAGCGTTTACAATCGAAACAGAGAAAAATAGGAAAAGAAATTTACGTAATCAAATAGTCTGTCTTCATTTATGTTTGTTGCCGGTTTTATACCTCTGTTGGATTATAAAAAAGGGCAATTGACTAAAATAGCACCATTTCAAGTTTTTGTTCCAAATATAGCACTAGTCATTTAAATTTCCAAAAATAGCATAAATTGAATACTAAAATAATTGAAAACTTATTCCTAATGAAAAAAATTTAAACCCTAAATTGGAAAAAATGAATCCAAACATTATGTTTTAATTTTATATATATTTTATTTAAGGTAAATAATTATTTTTACATAATAATTTATGCTATTTTGAGAATTTTAGTTTTAGTGTGCTAAATTTGGAAGATAAATTTAAAATGGTGCTATTTTAGGGTATTACTCTATAAAAAATAGGATTTTTTACTCAAATGATTTTTGAGTAAGAAAGTTATTAAATGACAGTTTTTCATATTTGGAGAAGATAAAGAGAATGAGAGCTAATTTAGAAATATGAAGCATCTCTTTTAGATTTTTAAATTAAAATTTATTTTATATTATAAAATATTTAAATTACTAAATAATTATAATGATAATTTCATTATTAATATATTTACCAAAATTTAATATGTCATTTAAAAATGGGCAATTGACTAATTTACACTAAATTAAGTTTTAATGACTAAAAGAACATCATAACCTTAAACTCTCAAATATAGCATTTTTTAATGGAGAAAACACTAAACTATCCTCTTTTTATTTTTAATCTAATTCATCTTTTTAATCCATCTCTTTCATTTTTTACAATTGTCAAGACCTGTCTGATCCTCAATACTCCCGATCTCACGCATCCACCTCATCCACCGGAGTAATCATATTTCGCCGGAATTTTTTTTACTAGCGGACTTTTTTGCTCTACTTTCCCTGATTCGAGTCGTCATGTGACTCTTCATATTCCAACGAGTAGTATCGGACGAGGTAGCCCGAATCGCCACCGATCTTCTGTGATTCAAGATGTGAAAACCTAGGCTCGTTCTGAAACCGACACTTCTTTGGCAAATAGAGAAATGGTGAAGAAGAAGCTCAAAAGGAACAGTGGACATAGCAGTTTTGTGTAATCCAGAGCAGAAGAAGAGAAGATATTTTGAAACGAGAGAGTGACGAAGAAAAAGAATTTAAGGGTCGTTGAAATAATTGTGATTGGAAAATATATGATAACTTTTGGTTTAGTTAAAAAGAAAGATAGCTTTATTGAGATTCGAGTAAAGCCGTCGATTTAATAACCACACTTAAAAGCCACGTCATCACTACATGGGTCCCACTTCTCCCGCATCGGCAAAATTTATATGAAAAATATAATTTTGATTGTCTTAAACTACTAGCTTCTTCTACACACTTTTTATTATTATATTTTTTTGCTCTACCTTCTCTAATTATCAGAGAAATAGGATTGGTTCACAATTGTATTATATACATTTGAATGGAGGTTCGTTAGAAGCTGCTTATCTTGCAGTTGGATCAGTTGTGCAGGTAATACTAGATATATAAATGACTTGCTAAACTATCTTTTGATAAGTTCCTATACTATCTGATACAAGCCTTGATTCAAGGATGTATGCGTGTGGGCTGTTTGTAGAAGATTAGGTGAGAAACTCAACCTTAGGCTTCTGGATAGGGGTTTTCTGGTTGGTAAACGGTGGAAGGGTGAAGTGAACCACACGAGGGGTGATGAACCTCGTGATAAATCACAAACTTAGAGCTAGGAGGGCTGGTCTCAACTAGGTTCTAAGCGCACAAGATTCTTAGAGAGAAAACTTGTAGGAAAAAGTTCTACTTTATTAATAATCAAAAAGGTTGTCGAACTACAATGCTGGAAGGAGCCTTATTAATATGCTCGACAGCTTGACCTTCTAGGGTCGACACAAATAAAGAAAACGGAAAGTTTACAAAAGTGCACAAAAGGAAAAGATACAAAAGTGCATAATCGAAAAAAGGACCTATTCCTAAAATGTCTTTGACTCAAAAATGTAAACAACTAGATCCTACCCTGCAAAACAGAAAGAGGCAAATATATTCGAATGTAAACTTACCTTATCTTACCTCATGGCCAAGAAATGGAAAGTGGCCGTCCTTGTGGCATGCACGCGCCTTGCTCCTAGTCTTCGACTTGGAGTAGGGTTACAAGTCTCTGGGCCTTGACCTCTCTTGCCACTAAAGCCCAAGTCTCTGATGTCCCTTGTGTTGTTGAGAAGCTACTGGACTCTTCCTTGTATTTTAGGCCCATTGTCCTTAGTCGATCTTCTTCTAGAAGCTTGTTGACCCATAGGCTGAATTTGTGGAAGAGCACCCTTGATCTGCTTCTTGTTATTGCTCCTTGAGGTACTACTGGTGTTGAGACATCCTCTAAGTGCATGTCCTGGAGCTGGTAGCTCATTTGGTCCGAGTCCTCTTGTGTAGAAGTGGAAATGCGTGTGTACTCGGCTGGATGGCCTGTACCGGATGGGTTGTGTGCGGTACTGGCCGGAATGGCTTCAGGACCGGCCAAGTTGATCCCGGAGTCGGCGGTGTCATCAGAGGGACCGGCGGTGTCATTCACGTCCCCACCAAGTGTGCCGGGAGCTTGGGCCTCTCCGCCGGCGATGTTGACCGGTCTGGTCCTATAGGTCGAGGGTCCGGCGGTACTGTCTGGTCCGGCAGGCGCGCCAGCTGGTCCTGCTGCCTCGGGCAATCGGATGTACGACCTGATGTCCTCATCATTCCCTCCCTCTTCAGTAGGTTTTGTCCTCAAAACTGGATCATCTGCATGGAAAGGGGCCAAGTCAGTAACATTGAACGTATTGGACACATTAAACTCACCTGGAAGCTCGATCCGGTAGGCGTTGTTGTTGATCCTCTCGAGCACTCTGAATGGTCCATCTCCTCTTGGTGCTAGCTTGGAACTCCTTAGGTTTGGGAACCTCTCCTGCCGTAGGTGTAGCCACACCCAATCGCCTGGTTGAAAGATCACCTCCTTTCTCCCTTTGTTGGCATGAGTCACGTACTGTCCAGTCCTCTTCTCCAAGTTCTCTGCTACCTTCTGGTGTAACCTCCTTATGAACTCTGCTTTGGATGCTCCGTTGAGGTTGGTCATCTCAGCTGGTGGCAGTGGCTCCAATGTTTGCCGTCCAATCAAAGGGTTGAAGCCTATACCACTTCAAATGGTGTCTTCTTGGTTGCTGAGTGCACGGCTCGGTTGTAGGCGAACTCAATGAATGGCAGGCACTCCACCCAAGTCTTTAGGTTCTTCCCTAGTGTAGTTCTGAGAAGGGTTGATAGTGTTCTGTTGACAACTTCAGTTTGGCCATCGGTTTGAGGATGGCAAGTGGTTGAGAAGAGTAGCTTCGTGCCTAGCTTTCTCCAAAGGGTCCTCCAGAAATGGCTGAGGAATTTGGTGTCTCTGTCTGATACGATGGTCCTTGGCACTCCATGAAGCCGTACTATCTCCCTGAAGAACAGCTCAGCTGTTTGTGTGGCATCATTGACATTGGCACATGGGATGAAGTGTGCCATCTTGGAGAATCTGTCCACCACTACAAAGATTGCATCTTTGTGGTTGATCTTGGGCAGACCTAGAACAAAGTCCATCGAGATGTCCACCCATGGATGTGTTGGTATGGGCAGTGGGAGATACAACCCGTGAGGTTGCACTCGGGACTTTGCCTTCTTGCAAGTGATGCACCTTGCACAATGTGCTTCTACTGTCCTTTTGATGTGTGGCCAGTAGAAGTGCTCCTTGACCACTGCTAGGGTCTTGTCGACACCAAAGTGGCCCATGAGTCCTCCTCCATGAGCTTCTCGGATGATAAGCTCCCTTAGTGACCCTTGTGGTATGCACAGCCTTCTTTCTCGGAACAAAAATCCCTCATGGATGTAGAATTTGCCATGACTCCCTGTGCTACACTCCTTGTAGCTCTCAGCAAGGTCAGGATCATCCTTGTATAGATCCTTGATGTGCTCGAATCCTAGGACCTTTGCCTCCATGGTTGATATCAAGGCAAACCTCCTTGATAGTGCATCGGCTACCACATTATCTTTGCCCTTCTTGTACTTGATGATGTACGGAAAGGTCTCTATGAACTCCATCCACCTGGCATGTCTCCTCTTGAGATTGGTTTGCCCTCTGAGGTGTTTGAGAGTCTCGTGATCAGTGTGGATCACAAACTCCTTGGACAGCAAGTAATGCTGCCAAGTCTCCAAGGCTCGGACAAGGGCATAGAGTTCCTTGTCATAAGTGGGGTAGTTCAGTGAGGCACCACCTAGCTTCTCACTGAAGTATGCCACTGGTCTCCCTCCTTGGGTCAGCACTGCTCCTATGCCTATTCCAGAGGCATCACACTCCACTTCAAATGTTTTGTTGAAGTCGGGAAGGACTAGCACTGGTGCGTGTGTAAGGCTGTCCTTCAAGGCCTTGAATGCCTTCTCCTGAGCTTCTCCCCAGCTGAATCCCACGTTCTTCTTCACTACTGCCGTCAGTGGTGAGGCAATACTGCTGAAGTTGGGCACGAATCTCCTATAGAAGCTGGCCAGTCCGTGGAAGCTCCTCACTTGGCTGATGTTCCCTGGTGTTGGCCATTCTTGTATGGCTCGAATCTTCTCCTCATCAACCTGTAGGCCCTGTGAACTCACAACAAAACCTAAAAAGACAAGCTTATCAGTACAAAAGGTGCACTTCTTGAGATTGGCATAAAGCTCTTCTTGTCGAAGGGTTTTAAGGACCATCTCAAGATGTGTGAGGTGTTCCCGTAGGCACTTACTGTAAACAAGTATATCATCAAAATAAACTACAACAAACTTACTGATGTACGCCCTAAGAACTTGGTTCATAAGGCGCATGAAGGTGCTTGGGGCATTAGTCAAGCCAAATGGCATGACTGTCCACTCGTAGAGCCCTTGCTTTGTCTTGAAGCAGTCTTCCACTCATCACCTTCCTTCATCCTTACCTGGTGGTATCCACTTTTGAGGTCTATCTTGGAGAAGACCGTGGCTCCACTCAGCTCATCTAGCATGTCATCCAGTCGTGGTATTGGATGCCTATACTTGACTGTGATGTTGTTGATTGCTCGGCAGTCCACACACATGCGCCAAGTCCCATCCTTCTTGGGCACTAGTAGCACTGGTACGACACATGGACTGAGGCTCTCTCAAACATAACCTTTCTCCAGGAGCTCCTTGACTTGCTTCTCAAGCTCCTTAGACTCCTCTGGGCTCATCCGGTAGGCTGGCGGTTGGGCAGGGCTGCTCTGGGCACGAGGTCGATCTGGTGCTCTATGCCTCGTAGGGGAGGTAAGCCTGCTGGTATCTCTTCCAGGAACACATCCTGGAACTTGTTGAGGAGAGCTGCTATTTCAGGAGGTAGCTCTACCTGTTCTTGTGCTATACTCAAAATTTCTTTGAAACCATTAGTAACATTAAAATCCTTCGAGGCTAAAGCTCTCCGGACATGACTAGGTTGAATAAGAAAATTAGACTTGACAATTTTCTTTTCCTTACTCATTTGTAGTTGTAGCTCATGTACTTGGGCAGGTGTAAGAGGAGCTAGGCTGACCTTTCTCTTGTCATGCACGAAGGTGTAGAGATTGGTTCTGCCATCATGCCTGGTCTCTTTGTCAAACTGCCATGGTCTTCCTAGCTAGTAGAAGATGGCCAGCTTGTATGGGCACCACGTCGCACACGACCTGGTCTTGGTACTTGCCCACACTGAATGGCACAGTGACTTGCTCATGAATCTTGAGCTCCACTTTGTCATCAAGCCATCTCAGTCTATATGGTCGAGGATGCCGTGTCCTCTCTAGACCTAGCTTATCAACCATATACGCACTAGCAACGTTAGTGCAAGAACCACCATCTATGATGAGGTTACATACCTTTCCCTTGATGGTGCAACGGCTGTGGAAGATGTTCTCCCTTTGGATGGTCTCTGAAGGATCCACCATTGCACTGAGGATACGCCTAGTGACCAGCACTTCCCCACATCAGGGTACTCAATGTCACCATACTCTCCTTCTGGTTCATAGTCCTCTTCATCTTGGGACTCATACTCTCCTGCCTCCGTAATTAGCATGACTCGGTTGTTTGGGCACTCCCTTGAGATGTGTCCACGTCCCCTGCACTTGAAACAAGTTATGTCACGTGATCTTTGAGGGTTAGAAGACTTACCAGGCTCTCTCTGGTCACGGGTGGGTTCAGGAGGCTTGCTCTTGAACCTTGACTCGATCTCCACGCTTTTGCCTTTGTCCACTGTCTTAGGCATGTTGCTTGGTGCCCAAGGTGTCTTAGGCTTGCTGCGGATGTCTTGGCTCTTACGCTTGATGTGCTGTTCAGCTTGCACAGATAGGTGGAACAAGTCCTTGAAGTCGTTGTAGATTTGCCTTTCCACCTTGCAGCTGATCCTTTCTTGGAGTCCATCCAAGAATTGCGCCATCAATGCTTCTTCATCATCATTGAGCTCCAATCTGTTCCTTAACCTTTCGAACTCTTCATAGTACTCCTCTACTGATCTGGTACCCTGCTTAAGAGTACGAAAACGTCGTTGCAAATCCCTATGGAAGTAAGGTGGAACATACCTTTGTCGCATGAGGTCTTTCATGTCGACCCATGAGTCTACGGGCCTCATTCTCTTCCTCCTTCTGTCAGATACCTCACGATCCCACCAGATGAGGGCATTGTCCGTGAGTTGTGCTACTGCCATTGAGACTCTCCTAGGTCCTGGTTGGTTGTAGTGATCAAAGATATGATCCATTCGCTTCTCCCAATCTAGGTAAGCCTCGGGTCTACTTTTCCTGCAAAAGTTGGAGGAGTTAGTTTAACATCAGGATGAATTACCCGGTTATAGGTGTGTTCATCTCCATCCTCATGACGTCTAGGAGGCATTCTTGGTCTCTGGTGAAGACCATATGGCTCAAAGCCATCATCTTCTGCCTCTGGTTGCCGTGGAGGTCCTCTCGGCCTATGGTGATAGTTATGGGGTTGCGTGTCCTCATCTCCATCTGGCTGGGGTTCCTCCTGTTCGTGCCGTGTCCTAAGGTACTCAGGACCCTCAGGACGGTCTTGCTCAGCTCTCACGTGCCTTATGGCCTGGAATCTCACTGGTCTCTCCACGCGCTCCAACCTTTCGCCTATGGATGCGAGTTGGGTTTGGAGTGTGGTGAACATGGCCATCATGGCTTCAGCTGCGTCTCTATTCTCTTCTCCCATGTATGCTACAAAGAAAGAAGACAATTAGGTTACTCCTAAATTATTAGGAGAGTTTTCGTTTTATAGGGGATTTGAAAAAATGCAAAAAGGCAAAATTCCTAAGGAAAGGAAATTCGACCAAGAAAAAGGAAACCTTCTAGATGCTTATGCTTAGCTGTCCAATTTCGAAATATCTCCTCTTTCCTTTCTCTTTTCTTTTCCTTTTCTCTTTCTTTTCTTTTCTTTTCTTTTTAAATTAACTTAAAACTAATGGAAATAAGAATAAAACAAAAGGAAAACTCGTATGCAATGCAACAAGTGAATTCTAAACCCTAGTGATACACGTAGGAGGCTAGATGCACTCGGTTTGAAGTTTGAGGTTATTTTTTTTTGATTTTTTTCTTGAATGCGAATGAAACTAATGCAAGAACACAAAACAAAACAAGCAAAAAGGATAGAAACAACCTGGTTTAGGAGCTTTAAGCTCTGATACCAAAATGATACAAGCCTTGATTCAAGGATGTATGCGCGTGGGCTGTTTGTAGAAGATTAGGTGAGAAACTCAACCTTAGGCTTCTGGATGGGGGTTTTCTGGTTGGTAAAAGATGGAAGGGTGAAGTGAACCACACGAGGGGTGATGAACCTCGTGATAAATCACAAACTTAGAGCTAGGAGGGCTGGTCTCAACTAGGTTCTAAGCGCACAAGATTCTTAGAGAGAAAACTTGTAGGGAAAAAGTTCTACTTTATTAATAATCAAAAAGGTTGTCGAACTACATGCTGGAAGGAGCCTTATTAATATGCTCGACAGCTTGACCTTCTAGGGTCGACACAAATAAAGAAAAATGGAAAGTTTACAAAAGTGCACAAAAGGAAAAGATACAAAAGTGCATAATCGAAAAAAGGACCTATTCCTAAAATGTCTTTGACTCAAAAATGTAAACAACTAGATCCTACCCTGCAAAACAGAAAGAGGCAAATATATTCGAATGTAAACTTACCTTATCTTACCTCATGGCCAAGAAATGGAAAGTGGCCGTCCTTGTGGCATGCACGCGCCTTGCTCCTAGTCTTCGACTTGGAGTAGGGTTACAAGTCTCTGGGCCTTGACCTCTCTTGCCACTAAAGCCCAAGTCTCTGATGTCCCTTGTGTTGTTGAGAAGCTACTGGACTCTTCCTTGTATTTTAGGCCCATTGTCCTTAGTCGATCTTCTTCTAGAAGCTTGTTGACCCATAGGCTGAATTTGTGGAAGAGCACCCTTGATCTGCTTCTTGTTATTGCTCCTTGAGGTACTACTGGTGTTGAGACATCCTCTAAGTGCATGTCCTGGAGCTGGTAGCTCATTTGGTCCGAGTCCTCTTGTGTAGAAGTGGAAATGCGTGTGTACTCGGCTGGATGGCCTGTACCGGATGGGTTGTGTGCGGTACTGGCCGGAATGGCTTCAGGACCGGCCAAGTTGATCCCGGAGTCGGCGGTGTCATCAGAGGGACCGGCGGTGTCATTCACGTCCCCACCAAGTGTGCCGGGAGCTTGGGCCTCTCCGCCGGCGATGTTGACCGGTCTGGTCCTATAGGTCGAGGGTCCGGCGGTACTGTCTGGTCCGGCAGGCGCGCCAGCTGGTCCTGCTGCCTCGGGCAATCGGATGTACGACCTGATGTCCTCATCACTATCTTTTGAGCTTCAATAATTCTTGTTGATATTTTTTAGATTAAACACTTATTGCTAGTGTTAATTAAACATATATCTAAGAAAAATCAAACATATGTGTTGTTGATTTGTGTTATCATCTTAAAAGTTAAAATTCCATAAACCCTCTGAAATTTTACGTTTTAAGAATGAATTCCTAAAACATAAGGCTTCTTAAAATTTAATAAATCCTCTGTAATTTTACGTTTTGGGAAGGAATTACTAAAAACAATAAGGGATACTATCTAAATTTGTATAAAATCTTCCTCAAATTTAATAAACCATTTGCAATTTTTATGTTTTAGGAAAGAATTTCTAAAACATAAGAGATACTTTATAAAATTTAAGAAAACTTTTTAGGAAAGAATTCCTAAAATATAAGAGATACTTCCTAAAAATAGAAGTATTAATCCAGCCGAATTTTTCAGTAAAAACAATGTATTTCCGTATCTTATTCCTCAGATATGAGACTCAAACAAAACAAAATTCACAAATTCAATCACAAGTACTGTTAGGATTTTAGGATCCTTTCTGATTGCCTTTGGTGTTGGTTTTGGATTGTTTAGAAATAAAGACACAAATTTGATTACCGAGTTCCTACTTAAGGTACCTCTTGGGTAGGATTTGTCTCCTACAAACTTCACTATAAATCTGATAAACCCTTACAATGAAGCAACTTTAGAGAAAATAGACTTAGAAAGAAAAATACAATAACTTTGATTTTTCTCTCTCTCACTCCTCTCTCTCTCTTTCTCGGCAGGAAGTCTCCCTTTTGTGCAGCTGGATTTTTTCCTCTCCCTATTGCTGACACACCTTTTGTCTTCATCTTCTGTGCCCTAATCGATCAGTATTGATACTGATTTGTTAGAATACGTAATGGACAAACAATTAGGGTTATTGCCATGGGCCTGTGTTGGCCCAACCGTAAACTTAAGATTGGGTATTTCTTCAATAAGTACCAAACAGTTTCATTCTAAATAATAGAGTTCTCAAGTATCCTTCTACTTTAAATTTATTAGGAGAAAACTCTCTGTATTTTACAAATTGTTCATTGACTTCAGCGTTCTTGTCAAGCAAATTATAAATCATACCTCAACAAAAATATGGTCTGAAATCTTTTGGATCCTCTTTGATAGCTCTTCATACCTCTTCAATGTTCCATCCACGTTCTTTTGCAAGAATTGTATTTGTGCAAAGATCAATCTCACGTCCCTTGCTTCCTTCTTGAATATAAACTCATTACATTTTACCATCTTCTCAGCTTTGGCTATGGCTAATGCATCTTCCAACCTTTTCAACACTACGTCTCCCTCCCTGAACTGGTCCATGAGCAATGCGTTCTCGAATAAAACCTCGAACGATAGTGGGTATCGTTGAAGTATTTCCTCGAACACTTGGTGTGCGTTTTCCGGCCATTAAGAACTTCCACTCTGTTTTCTTTGGTTGTGCAGTTACTAGTCTCTCTAAAAGCTTGAGAACTTCTTCATCTTCTCCATTCTCTAGCTTCTATTACAGGAGTGATCAATGTTCTGAAAAGTATCACGAGGACAATAAATTTCCACAAGAGATATATACAAGTTGAGAAAATTCAATACCAAATAATAGAATTCTTTACGTAAGCTAGTTTAAAGTTAAAAAAACTCAGTTCATTAAAAAGATATACCTCAGACGCTTCATCTAGCAACTGCTTGAAACTTTTAACAGCTGTCTTATAAGCAGATCGGCGAAGAAGATGGAGAGGAGAGAGACAGAAAAAGAAGAAACCTGCACATTTCGCTAGAGAAATCACCAAAATAGATTTCGACGGAGATGAAAAAGACGAAGTCAGAACGAATATGGCGTCGGCAATCGATCTCACCGGAGATGATGAACGTCACCGGAGATGATGAACGTCGTCGGAGATGACGTACGTCGCCTGGGATGACGAATATCACTGGAGATCTCGCTGTCTGTTGGTGCAGAGATGATGGTCATCACGAACGTCGAATTTTCTATTCACCTCAAGTCATTTCTTTTTTGTTTTTTTATAACATCATAAAAAACAAATACACGTAATAAAGAGGGTAAAAAAATCTTATGATTGGGTTTATAATCTTATATGCTGGATTTTCTAAACCTAATACTATATTTGTGTATAAAACTTAATTTAATGCTAATATAGGATATTTCTCAAAAAAAATAGAATCTTTCTAGTAAATCTGTTATACAATAGTAATTCTCATAATTAACTTTAAAATTAGTCAGTCCAAACAATTTCTCAACAAAAAAAAATTGTCTTTGTAGGCAAATAATCCGCTTTCTAAGATTGATGACACTGAAACCAGCAATGTGTTTTCTTCTCTTTCATTTTCATCACAAATTCACATGATACAAAACTCGTTTTCATTTCATAAATTTTGCTTTATTTTCTTTCAGTTAAATTTATTTTATTTATAATATAAAAATGACAATATTCGTATTACTAATTCAAGTGGGCTGGTTGTAAATCTAATCTTTTAAACCGAAAAAATATGAATCGATAAAATAAAAAAAATCAATCCGCCATGGGATGAATTGACCTGCTTGATAGGGCTATGGATTACATCGTGAAATATCTTACACACAGGAACAACAAAAATTCAGAAAAAATGTAAAAGGGAAACTTTTGCAATTCATTTCAATCATATATTTTAAAATAATAATCTTTTTCTTTTACATTATTTTGAATATTTTTATTAAAAAAAATCTAGAAACTCGTACATAATATACAAATAACTATGTACCAAAATAATATTTTATGTATTTAAAGATAAATATAGAAGGTTATCTTATATATTTAAAAAAAGTGAATTTTAAAAAAATGATGATATGGGTAAAAAAGATTGTGACATGGAATTTAGTGAAAATGTGACATGATAATTTTAAATATAAATTTATTTACAAAAATCAATCAAATATGATATAATAACTTTTAATATAAATTTATTTTAAAAAATAAAATTATCAAATATAACATAATAACTTTAAAACAAAAATTTGTTTCCAAAAAAATAAACTCTATATATATTAAATTAGAATGAGTTTTAAAAAAAATTACATCTTTTGAATACTATCCCTTATGTGCCATCTTTACAAATTTTCTCAACTATTTTGAATACTCTCGCCTTTTCCCTTTTAAAATCAAATATAGTTAAAACCTTACATCCAAAAAACCTGGAGTTATCAACACCAAATTCATCATCTTATGTGTTAGATGTTATTTATTTTAAATTAGATAATATGTCCACATTTTGCGTGGGTATAGTTTATTATAAAAATTGGATCATTATTACATTTGATTATGATATTATATATATATTATATTACATATTTATTATATAAAATGAGTTTTATTTGTGTTTTATGTATTTAAAACTACTAACATTAGATTTTTTAATTTGTAATATGTTTATATTTTTATTTTAAAAATTATATTATAAAACTATATTTTAGTACAATCATATATTAAAAATATGACTTATATATAATACACCTCTTTAACCATTAGTTTTGTATATTTTGGCTATTAAATATTTAAATATTAATTTTTAAATTACCAGTTATATAATTGGATGTTGTTTAAAATATGAACATCTAAATAGACATATTAAAGTAATAATCATGATTTAATAAAAATACAAATTATTCATTATAATTTGTCATACCAAATTAATTATTTAAAACAACTATAAATGCATAAAACAACTATAATTTAATATATGATTTTATTTATATTTTGAAATTAAATTTATTAAAATTTATCATGTCAAATTTGAGTAAACTTCATATCATAATTTTTTTAGCTATGTCATTTTTTAGCATGTAAACATTTTTTTAAAACTCACTTCTCTTTTAATGTATAGGGGATAATAATTTTTTAGTCGTATTAATTTTCTTAGTCATATCATTTTTTGTAAAATTGGATTATTACATTTTATTAAAATGTTATATGTATTATATTATATATTAATTATATAAGATAAATTTTATTAACTTTTTACTTTTTAATCTTTTGTAATGATATGTAAACATTTTTAATGTATTTTTAACCATGTCATTTTTTCTAATGACATTTTATCTTTTTTTAAAAATTATTTCTAATTTAATGCATATGATGATTGTTATGTCACATTTGACTAAACACCATGACATAATTTATTTTTAGCCATGTCATCTTTTCTAATGATATGTTATCATTTTTTTAAAAAACTCGGGCTGACGACCTATTTCCCCCCGTATTATACCCATATAGCATCAGTTCCACCCAAAGTTTTCACCTCGTATCAGTTTTCCACAGATCGGAAGTTAAAAACATATATCCCCACAGTTGTTAAGTTCGAAACCTAATTATCCCTATCTTGGTTTTATCCGGTTTGAACCTTATAAACAAATGAACCCGATAGTGAACCGGTAATTTAAATCCATTTCCAACCCGCGATTTCTCCCATCCGACCCACAAACCCACGATTTTATGACCTTCTTCTCCAAATCTCCAATTTTCTCCAAAATCCCCAAATTTCAACATAAACCCTAATTTTCGAAAGTTACTTGAAATTCGTTTTGCTCATCAAATCGAAGGTTCTGGGCGAAGATAATGAGTAATGTATCATGTGCTCGATTGAAGGTTCGTCGATGAAATCCAGAACTGCTCGCTCGAGATCGAAGTCGTTCCTTTGCTCTCTTTCTTCGTCATCCGAGTCTGCAACTTCGGGAACGTCGTCCCACTCCACCATCGACATCTATTCGAGTGTGAGAGTCATTGATTCTTGAGTGAGATTCGATTAGGGTTTTTTCGGTGGGATTTGGGTAAAAATATTGGGGATTTTGCGATTAGGGTTTTTGGCCGAATTTTGGGGGTTTTATTCGTATGATTTCGGGTGGGTTAGGATTAGATTTCGGGTGGGTTATGTTAAATTTCGGTTTTATGAATGTAAATCGGATCCTAATTGGGCGATTTTGGTTTATTTTCGGGTTAAAATGGTTTACTACTAAATTGTAAACAGTAAACCGTGTTTAAACCGTAATTTCATTTCAAATTATAACGATAGGGAGAATTAGGTTTCGAACTTTACAACTGTGGGGATATATGTTTTTAACTTCCGATCTGTGAGAAACTGATACGAGGTGAAAACTTTGGGTGGAACTGATGCTATATGGATATAATACGGGGGGAAATAGGTCGTCAGCCCAAAAAACTCACTTCTCTTTTAATATATATGATGATGACTGTCATGTCATATTTGACTAAACATCATGTCATAATTTATTTTTAGTCATGTCATCTTTTCTAATGACATGTCATCATTTTTTTTAAAACTCACTTCTCTTTAATATATATGATGATGATGATTGTCATATCGCATTTGAGTAAGCGCCATGTAATAATTTATTTTTAGTCATGTCATCTTTTCTAATGATATGTCATTATTTTTTTAAAAACTCACTTCTCTTTTAATATATATGACGATGATATATATGATGATGATATATATGATGATGATTGTCATGTCACATTTGATTAAACGGTATGTTATAATTTATTTTTATGTATTTCATCTTTTCTAATGACATGTCATCATTTTTTTTAAACTTAATTCTCTTTTAATATATATATATATATATATGATGTTAAATTTGATTAATTGTTTTTTAAAAATAAAATTATATTTAATATTGTCATGTCAAATTTGAGTAAACGCTATGTAATAATTTATTTTTACTCATATCATTTTTTCTAATGACATGTGATATTTTTTAAAAAAAAATTTCTTATGTTTTAATATATATGATGATGATTATGATAGATTTATCAAGTATGTATCGATTTACACTCAAATTTTTGTTTAAAAACATATTTTTCTAAGATAATGATTTTCTTCCCAAACAAAGGCTGGTCGCAGCGGTTCGGTATAGCCGAGTATCTATAAACTATAAAATTGAGTGCGCTTACGCTTTTAGACATGCGTTATTGTCCCATCAGCAACTGACCAATATATTCACAATTTTTTTGCCATATGAGTTATTCAACAATATATTGGTGCTGTTCGTTTGGTCGCCGCAGGCGGCTGCGGCAGCGGTCAATCCTGCGGCTGCGGCTGCGATCAATTCTGTGGCTGCGGCTACGGTAGATATTGTTTGTTTGTCTGCCGCCGGCGGTTGCGGTTGCGGTTGATCGCAGATTTTTAGTCGCACTGCTGTTTTAATCAGCGGTCGAAAAAATTGCGATGCATGACGCAGCAAACGCTGCATCTGCCGTAGGTACCTGCGGCAGCTAAACAAACAAAAATCTGCCGCAGCCGCAGCCGCAGTGGCTGCCAAACGAACATGACCATTATTCAAACTTTGTGTTTTGTCTCCATCGACACCAAGTTTGAGGGTTATTATATTTAAACAAACATTCTTAACTTATATCGAAGACTCTTTAAACTTGCACGAGGCAAGAAATCTTCACCTACGACTCAAAAAATGTAGAAGCCCAAAAACAAATTATCATCAGCATTGGGCCAACCCAAACAACAGCCCAACAATACCATTTTCTTAAGTAAATCGACACTGGCCATCAACAACGCAAAAGGAAAAAAACATATGAGAAAGTAACTCGAAATTTGTGGGGTTAACGATCTACATCCCCCTCAGAACTATCGTATAACATCAAATATCCTTAGAATTAACACCACAGTTTGTATATCCATCGTGGAGAAGTTAGAAACCTATTTCCCTCTCAATTGAAAGTTCGAAACCTATTTCTCCCGAACAGCTGGGTTACTTGGTTTACCACAAAAACCGGTGAATATCGAACTAGACCAAAACCTATTCGGATTCCAAATCGAGATCCGACCCTAAAACCCCACCCAGATTCCAAAACCGAGATCCAACCATAAAATCCCACCCAAAATCGAAAATCCCCAATCAAACAAACCCTAAAACGAAAAAAGAAGGAATGAGACTGAAAATCCTCGATTTCGGGAAGCTCTTCCCCATCACCGCGCACCATTAACGACATGTATACTTCGTGAAGCTCTTCTCCTTCTTCGGGAAACTCGATTTCGATAATGGGGGGATCGATTTTGTTGAAGAGGACCGATTTTAGGATTTAAGGTTTTTCGATTTTGGATTTTGGGGATTTCTCCTTGTGATTTCGTCGATTTCGTGGTGTTAGGATTCGATTTCGACAAGGATAGTGGTATTAAGGTTCGATTTCGACTTAGGTTGCTCGATTTCGACAATGGGGGGGGGATCAATTTCGAAGGTGGCCGATTTTGGGAATTAGGGTTTTTTATTTGGGATTTTGGGGGTTTGGTTAATTATAATCGCGGGTTATCGGGTCTAATTCGGATAGTTATTGGTTTAACTTGGTTTAATTAAGATAATTTAGTTTAACGAATTTTGTAAACCGCATTTAACCACGATAATGTCTAATTAGGTTTCGAACTTTCATCTGAGGGAGAAATAGGTTTCGAACTATCAGTAGATGGGGAAATATGTTTTTAACTTTTGCAGCATGTATATACAAACTGTGGCATTAGTTCTACGGATATTTGGTGCTATATGATAGTTCTGAAGGGGAAATAGATCGTTACAATCAAGACCGTAAACCGATTTGATATGTTTTGAGGAGTGTTAGATGATGACATTTGTTTGTCTTCTTTAAGGTTTTAGTATAAACCTAGTACAAATGTAAAATGGTTCATTATGAATGAGAGCATAAAAACACCAACTAATGTATGTTCCATATGGATGTTAACCGCAAGATAGACTTTAATCGTTATTTTGAGCTATAAGTGAGAGACAAGAACAACTTTGATTTGATTTGAATTTGACAGACTTAGTTAACAATGTTCTTCATGAAAATACACAAATGATCATTTCCAAAGAGTGTTTTATTTTATTCATGAATAAATGTGAAGTCTTTTGTGCTTTAATCCAGTAAAAAATAGGCAATTGTATATAATAACATATTACAAATATAGTATAATTTAATACAAATTTAATATTAAAATGATTAAAAAAATTGAATAATATGCTAAAAATTTTGTTCAAAGTTTAACATTCTAAAATTAAAATTCTAAAAATACCACAAATAGTTATGTAAAAATACTTATTTATTCTAAATAAATTGTAAATAAATTTAAAACATTGTATTTGGATTCATTTTTCCAATTTAAGATTTATTTTTTTCTTAAAATAAAATTTTAATATATTTTAATCTTAAATTTGTGCTATTATAAGAAACTTAAACTAATGATTTTATATTTGGAACAAAAAACTTCAAAAAGTGTTATTTTTTTCAATTGTCCTTAAAAAAAATTTTAATATAAAAAAAATAAAATCTAAATTAAAAAAATAAATTCTAAATTAGAAAAAATAAACCTAAATATTATGTTTTAATTTTATATATACTTTATTTAAAATAAATAACTATTTTCATATAATAATTTGTGTTATTTTAAGAATTTTATGTTTAATATGCTAAATTTGAAAGATAAATTTAAAACATATTATTTTAAAGTATTACTTTAAAAACAATTGACGGAAAATAGTAAAGGTTTAAAAACTAAAATTCCCGTTTGAAAACAACTTTAATTCACAAAATTTCAAAGGATTTTGCATGAGTTTTGTGGGAACAAGAAAATGTCAACTTAAATTGAACAAGTCGACTTCTTCGCCAACGCGGTTGCAAGTCGCTTTCATACAGTTTTCTATAAGATTACATCATTTGTTTAGTAATTTTAGTAAATGTTCTAGAAGTTTGACTCACTCCTTTAGTGCAAATCTACCAAACAACTTTTAATTAAATGAATTTTCTGAGACTTTTTCCCAATTGATTTTTTTAATTTTGACCATGCCATGCCAATGTCGCTTACTATTTTCCTTGAAGAATATGTACTCCAGAAATGTTAATTAATTTTGAGTAATACAACATTTTTTAAGTTTATTTTTTTCAAATTTAGTATTATAAACTTAAAATTCAAAAAATAACATAAACTATTTTCTAAATATATATATTTAATATAAATAAATTATATATAGAATTAAAATATTATATTTGAGTTTATCTTTTCGAATTTAATATTTAATTTTTTTATTAACAATAAATTTTTAATATATTTTAATTAAAGTTATATTATTTTTACAAATTTAAATTAATAGTGATATTTGAAACAAAAAATTTTAAAAATTATTATTTTTGTCGATTGCCCGTTAATTTTTTCAATTTTAATTTTTTTTCTTTGTCACTGGGTCACAACGGGCCGACCCAATAGCCAAATATCTTCATACGAAGATTTAGCACCCTCCTACGAAAGGCGGTGGAGTCGAACTCTACATCTCTGAGATAGACGTAGATGTGGTACAACCACTAGACCACTTGCTCCTCCCCAATTTTAATTTCTTTATCTGCCTCATATTGCATTGCATTTACTGTTCGACATAATCAGAACAGAAGAAAGTTTATCTCTTAACAAAAATCTATTATCTAATCAAAACAATCCTTTCTAAACTCACACTAAAAATATTGCTATCGATTGTCTTGCAATCCAAGCAATCACATTAAATTTTGATCTAAAGTTATTTCAGATTTTGGTGTTTTGTATTCGCATTAAATATATTTGGTATATTGATATTATAATTATTATTATTTATCTAAAATTTTATTTGAATTTAGTTTAAATAAATTTATTAAATAATTTTATAAAACGTTTAAAAATAAAGTGAATCTTCCGTTAAATCTGTCAAATCTGCCTAATTAATACAGAACGGATATGAATTTTAAAATATTAACTCGTAAACCATAATAATGTTTCTTTTTAAAAATGGAAACCCATATTATTTTTCAGCTATTTTTGTAAAATTCTAAAATATATGTGTTATATCTTTTTATAGTTTAAAAATTATATTATATATATATGTATTTAATCTGTTTATCAATATATGTTTACAAATGTTAGAAAAAGATGAAATATTTTTAATAACAACAAAATACGAAATCTATATTAATAAAAAAAGGAGTTTGAAGCCTTTTCTTATGTCCACTAAAGATAAAAAAATCTGTCTACCTTGATATTATTCAAATAAAAGTAGAGAAATATATGTTTAATGTTTAATCGTTTCGTCCTATTTTTAAACTTTTTTTATTTAATATAAATTTTATTATACAAATCACCAAAAATGATAATAATATTTCTTTTTATTCCAATATTTAAAAAAAAGAAACCCATATTATTTTAGGTATTTTGTAAAAATCTAAAATATGTGTGTCATATTTGTTTTTTATAGTTTAACAAGTGTATAATATATACATATAATTTATTTCTCAATATATGTTTATAATTTCATAAAAGATAACATGTTTTTAATAACAACAAAATAAAAAATATAAGATCCAAATGCAGTGGAGCTATAAGAAGGTGATGCGCTATAAACCTACACAATAAAAATAAACGCATAAACTCGTAAAAAAATGATAAAAAACATTCTACATTAGCCATAAAAGAATAATACATGATTAATTATACTGGAATAACTAAAGTTTCTGGTGGAATGAAAAGAAATTAATTTGTTGGAGTGTTACCAACTAGATTAAGGTCTTTTGCCTTATTTATCTAACATGCAATCATCAAAGTTATTAAAAGTATTAGTATTTATTAAAAGATTCACATTCTTATATAATCAATACTGAATTATTATTACCTTATATGATTTCCACTTACAAATTCCAAAATCTGATAATTTATTTTAAAATAAAATTCTAAATTATGATTAGTTTAAACTCACTAATATATATTTCTCTTGAACATGTTTGAGAAATATGAAAAAATCACTATCAGAATCTATTGTTTTTCATCAAATTAAACAATTAGTGTTTAACAAAAACTATTTCTCTTATCAATTTTTTTTTTAAAAAACTTTACATTCTAAATTAAATAATATATTTAATATTTTATAAAATATATAACCAAAATAATAATAAAAATATTTATAAAAAACCCTGCATAGAAGAATTATTTCCTAGTAAGTTTTAAAAAGGGAACATCTCCAAATCGAGGGAATTGTAAATGATATTAAACTTTAAAAGGCTAAGAGACATAGGAAAATGATGGGGTTTGTGATTTTCTAGCTTGTTCTACATTTAAGACATGAGAGAAGTCGTTTTCGAGGTATCCTCTTATCAGCCGTGCGTTTACTACGATTGCTCCTATTAAGATTTGTCATAGGAAAGAAAAGATACAAATAATCAATTATTCACATTGTTACATTTCATAGACTTATTAGCTTTGTCGAAAGAGTTAAATATACTAACAATTGGTTGAAAAGTTATTTTATATGTCTAGTCTTGTCAAGCGGGTCCTATTGGCCCCACAGCACGTTTCAAAATTTTTTTTAAAAATATTTTTATCTGCAATTTGGTAAATTGTGTAATAAAATCTATATTAAATAAAATACAAGCTTAACAAATCAGACGAAACGATGATACATTACACATATACTTCTCTATTTTTTTTTTGAATAAAGCCATGTGTCATCAAGGTAGAATAGGTTTTTGTCCTCGGTGGATATAAGGAGTCGCTTCAAACTCATTCTTTTATTAGTAGAGCTATTCGTTTCGTAGCCGCAGGAACCTGCGGCTGCGTTATACGGTCAAACGTTGTTCGTTTGACCACCGCAGATTTTTGCGATCAAACGCTGCGGTCGATCGTAGAAAGTTGTGGTCAAAAATTTTAATCGCTGTGAAATTATAGCGTTTACGATCAAATAATTGCGATACAACCTACGGCGAAAACCTGCGGCGATCAAACGAACAACAATATTGCAGCGTCTAACCGCAGCGTCTAACCGCAGGTCGCTGCCGTAGACGTTGCGGTAGACAAACAAACAGGACTAGTATAGACTAGGAAATAACATGTGCCACCGACGTGTGTTTTATTCACGTGTGTTTTATAATTTTTTACAATTATTTTATTATATATTTTTATAAAATATTAAATATATTATTTAATAGTTAAAATTTTATATTAAAAATAGATAAAATAATATAGTTTTTTGCTAAACACTAACACAAAAAAATTTTATTAGTAAATTTATAATTTATAATTTTTTTCAAAATAAATTATTAGATTTTAAAATTTGTAAGTTGAAATCATATCTTATTGTACGTCAGAATTCATTGTATAAAAATGAAATTTTTAATAACACTAACAATCTAATAACTTTGTTGATTGCATGTTAGATAAATAAGGCAAAAGAGACGTCAATCTAGTTGGTAGTACTACAACAAATTTACTTTCTTGTTTTCTATGATTATAACTTTGTGATATTCTGCCATAAACCTTAATTACTAGAGTTATAATTAATCATGTTATTCCCTCATGACTAATGCATAATGTTTTTTATCATTTTTTCTTTATAGTTTTATATGTTTATTTTAACTGCGTAGTTTTATAACACATTTATCACAATGTCTTGCACTTGCATTGCGTTTAGAACTTATATTTCATATTTTGTTATTATTAAAAATATGTTATTTTTTTGACATTATAAAGATATATTGATAAACAAATTATATATATATATATATATATATTGAATATGTTTTACTGCAAGAAACAATATGACACACATACTTTAGATTTTTAGAAAATAACTAAAAATAATATGAGTTTTCATTAAAAAAAATATTAGAATTAAAAGAAACATTATTATGATTTTTTGTGATTTCTATACTAAAATCTATACTAAATAAAACAAAAGTTTAAAAACATTAAACATATATTTTTTTAGCTTTGTTTAAATGATGTCATGTACCATTATGGTAAATATAATTCTTTTTTTTTATTTTAGGTGGACATAAGGAGAGGCCTCAATGAACAACTTTTTTATTAGTATAGATTCGTATTTGATCTTATTAAAAACATGTTATTTTTTTCTGACATTGTAAATATATATTGATAAACAAATTAAATATATATTTATATTGTATCATTATTAAATATAAAAAGGTATGACACATATATTTTAGAAATTTGCAAAAATAGCTAAAACAATGTTGTTTCCATTTTAAAAAAAAAATAAATATTGGAATTAAAAGAAACATTATTATGATTTTTTGGTGGCTTGTACATGTAATCAGATCTATATTAAATAAAATTGAAGTTTAAAAGATCGAACGAAACGATTAAACATTAAACATATACTTTTTACCTTTATTTTTCTATTTTACCTGGACATAAGAGACCTCTGAAAAATATGGAATAACAAACCTCCAATGATATTGATTAAACGTCTATAGAGATGCTAGATCATGCAAACAATAGTAGAATCGAGGACCGCTCTGAAAACAATTGTTCCTTCAATGAATTTTATGGACCGGTCGATCGCTTCAGGTTACGCCCAGTACATATAAAGACCGGATCGATTGGTCCCGCGATGTACCGATCAATATGATCGGCTTCTGTACGATCGGATCGATCTCCTCAGCATCTGTACGATCGGATCGATCTCCTCGGCATCTGTACGATCGGATCGATCGGGGTGGATCGATCCTATCAGTTTCTGTCCAAAAGTTACAATACAATGATAGTCACTAGCTTGACCGTTTGATATCATCAGAGGTTGGGTGTATCTACAAGGGAAACTGATATTCCTGCAGAAATAGAGTCGTATACGAGATATGGTTTTAGTCATTGACCATTCACCGTGAATTCGCCGCCGTTGTTTTCAAGTAGCATAACAACACCATATGGTCTCACTTTCTTGATGGTGAAAGTTCCTGACTACCTAGATCGCAGTTTTCCTAGAAAAAGCTTAAGACGCAAGTTAAATAGGACTAACTTATCTTTGGCAGAAAAGTTTCTAGAAATGATCTTCCTTTCATGTATTGCCTTTTTTCTTTCTTTGTACATCCTCGAACTTTCATAGGCTTTTTTATGAACTACATCAAGCGCGTTCAGTTGGATCATCCTTCTATTAACGACGTCTTGGATGTCATAGTTGAGTAGTTTAACCACCCCATGCCACTTTGTACTCGAGTTCAACCGGAAGATGACAAGATTTACCTTACACCAAATGGTAAGGTGTAGTGCCGAAATGAATGTTAGAGGCTTTTCTATATGTACAGAGTGTATCGTCTAACTTGGTAGTCCAATCTTTTCTTATCTCCCCAATAGTCTATTCGAGAATGTTTTTGATTTCTCTGTTAGAAACTTCAACTTGACCACTAGTATAGGGTTGATATGGGGTTGCTACGGGATTGCTACCTTGTGTTGGACCCAATATTTTCTGAGCAGGTTCTCAAAAACATATTGATGAAATGCGCTCCACCATTGCTAATTACTATTCTTGAGACTCCAAACCTGGAGAAGATCATATATTTAAACATTTTCACCACTACCTTACCTTCATTGGTAGGACTTGCTAGTGCTTCCATCCATTTAGACACATAATCAACATAAACTAAGATGTACTTGTTCTAATTCGAAGGAGGAAAGGGGCCCATGAATTCTACAGCCAAACAATCGATTGCCTCAACTTTGAGACAAAGTTTTGAAGCATTTCGTTTCTCTTGCTGATGGTCCCTTTCCCGTGGTATGCATCACATCGCGAGATAAATGAGTGGGTATCTCTGAAGATGGTGAACCACCAAAATTGAGCTTTAAGTATCTTGGAAATTGTCTTAAAAGTGGAAAATTACCCGCATAATCAGAACCACGATAGTGAAAAAGAATACCCTAAACTTTCTCTTGAAGAACACAACGCGTGATCATTCCATCTTTAAAATGCTTATACAGATAAGGCTCATTCCATAAATGGTGTCTCACATTTTTAAAAAAAAATTTCTTGTCGTTCCCTGTGAATTTTACCGGTTCTTCATTTGCTACAAGGTAGTTAAAGATCTCACTATACAAGAGAAGTGGAAGGTACTTTGCTGAGACTACGTAGCTATCTGCATACACTATTGAAAGCGCATAGATGGTTTTCTCAGGAAACTATCATCTAAGTGTAAAAGCTCATCCACTCTTAGTCTAGATAGGTGATCAGCAACCTCATTATCAATCATTATGGTCTTTGCTCTCCACATTAAATTCTTGCAACAACATAATCTATTACAAAAGTCTTGGTTTTGCATCCTTCTTGGAGAATAAGTGTTTCAGAGCAGCATGACCTGTGTGCACTATCATTTTCCAACCAAATACGACCTTAACTTTTCAAATGCAAATACAATAGCTAAAAGCTCCTATTGGGGCATTTACTAGAGTGTAGTTGATCATCTGAAAGGATTGAAAATAATCTTCAATGAAATTATATTTAAAATCCTTACAGAGAAGCTGAGTGAATCTCTGTACAAACCAATATGTCATAAGAAACCATGGACTCCCTTGACTGAATCAAGAGGTTGAAGGCTCGTCATCACCTCGATCCTGGCTCTATCGAGTTCTATGCCTTTTTATGATACTCGATGTCCAAGAACAATCCATTATAAGAAAACTGCTAAAATGTCACTATAATTTGCGACTACATTTATTATGGTTTTACGACCAATTTGCGACTACTGAGCAGTAATCGCCTATTGGTCGCAATTTTGGGACTAAAAATAATAGTCGCATATTGGTCGTAATATGCAACTATTTTGCGACTAATATGCGACTAATTTGTGACCAGGGTTGGCAGTCGCAAATCAGTTGCCCATTTGCGACTGATTAACGACTACATGTGGTAGACCCACTTGTTGTTTGCAAAATATGCGACTAATTTGCGACCACAGTGGGAGTAGCTTTTCAGTCAAAGTGGTGGCAAATCCACAACATGAAAAACATGTGTGTGGTAGGTATACATACAAATAAGCGACCACACTATTGTGGTCACAAAGTAGTAGCAAAATTTTATACATATATATATATATATATATATATATATATGCCCCCATGTCTTTTCTCTCATTTGTAGAATCAAAAGAAAAAAACTTCAAACATATGAGGAAATTATAATAATTCGAGAAACTGGATGTACAAAAGAATTGATATTCAAACAAAAAATATATCGGCGGAATTTTCACAAGACATGGAGCAGTTTATGAATTTTGCAAGTAGTCAACCAATAGCTCAAAGTAGCGGAGATAAGTTTTTATGTCTTTGTATTTAATTGTAAAAATGATAATTTTTTCTAGGACACAAAATTTAGAATCATATGTGTAGTCGAGAATTTATGCCAAATTATTATATTTAGTACAAATATGGAGAAGAACTAAATATTCAGTTAGGCACAAGTAGTCGTGGTGATGATGTGTAAAGAAATCAGGGAGGTACATGTGGTACTAGTGAAGAAACAATAGGTACATCCGGTAATAGATATGTTGAAATGGTGACGGATGCATTTCGTGATACTACGACTGATGAGTACCATAATCAGCACGAGGAAGAATTGAATAATGTAGAAGAACCAAATTCCGAAGCACAAAATTGTTATAACATGGTAGAAGTTGCGAAAAATCCATTGTGTGATGGTTGTCATAAATGACACTCACAGTTATCTTTAATTATTCGGTTCATGAACATTAAGTCATAAAATATATATTACTAAAAATATATTTAAAACCATTATATATATTTAAAAGTAAATTATCCAAATTTAAACGTACCACAAATGTCATGAAACATATATGACGTTACTCGTGCGGAATATACCTAATTTTTTATATTGTTTTTTTAGAAAAAAATGAACTATTTTTAATATAGATTTGTTAATTCCATTGTTTGAAATACCAAACATATAAATTTTAATTAAAAACAATTAAAATATATTTTGAATATATATATATTTATATCTAAACGAAAACTATTATATCATGTCAAATTATCTTGATGTACTAGATCGAGCATAGTAAGTAATTCTCGTTATGGCTGTTGGATTAGATCTTCAATTGATATCGACTGAAAAACATTATTTTAGGATTTTGGAACTTGAGTCGGCAAAAAATTCATACTCGACAAATCACCATGTTTTATTATGTCATCTTTATGTATTAAATACTGCTATGATTATGACTTTTTATATTATTTATCTTATTCCTCTTCCTATTTTAGATGATTTGATTAGAAATTATTATGATTGATATTAAAATAATAGTACATTCAAAACTAGTGCTTAAAAATTCCAATTAGAGTAGATTTAATATTTTTAAAATCACTAATTAGTAATTTTGGATATTAAAGGATGTTCAAAATCTTATAGCCAGTAAAACCGAATTATCAAAAAAATTTATAATTCATGTTCAAAGAACATATTAAATCAAATCATTTCAAATACTTGATTGAGTACACTCTTCTACGTAAACACATGTTTGTCAACATAATAAACAGTAGACAAAACTTTGACTATAGCAACTATAAGAAGAGTAGATTGAGTGGATAAACAAGTCCTAACCAGAAATTGTATATTAATTCAGTTTTTATGAAAGCTGCTGAAACCAAAATTTGAGAAGATGACCTGAATTAAAGCTAATCATAAACCGGATTATCACAATTAATTAAACCGCAACCGTTTTTTGTCACTAACCGCAATCGTTTTCTTGTCACTAACAGCAATCGTTTTTTGTCACTAACCGCAATCGTTTTTTTCACTAACCGCAATTGATTTTTTGAAAAACCAATATGTAAAGAACCTCAATCATTTTTTTCATATCATATAAATCCGTTTTGTTTTCTCCTAATATAATGTAACATTTAACAGCTGAAAAGGATGATATTTAGATTTAGTACACATATACGGTAAAATTTTGCACACATCATCCCTCCTTTCTACTCTTAAAAACATATATTTCAGGTTACTTAATATTTTTAGAATAGGAGGTTTAGATTTTACTTAGTACAAATCCCCCCAAGAAAAATTCTATTTTAAAATCAAAATTTATATAATCAAAATGAAAATATTGCTATATATTTTCACCCAAATATTTGCAGAAATCAAACAATACATATGGATATCATTTATAAATCATAAAAATATTGTTTTGGAAAATATATAATTACTTTTGTTATCACTTTGAATTAATATAAAAATGTTCACAAAAAATATAGAATACATGCTTTAAAATATATTGTTATGACATTATAGTTAGTTGCAATAATTAATATATCTAAAATATCAAACATAGATTTTAACTTTTCAAAAGAGTGACAAATAATTTATAAAAACCAATAAATTAATGTGTTATTCCTAAATTAAAAAAACATATTTCAACAATAAATTCATCATTCACAATACTAACATATTACCTATAAATTATTATGTATCAACTACGATTTTGTTTTATGTTGGAATTTTAAATTTATAAAATGATTTATTGAAAAATATCTAATATAAAACATGAGGAATATGTAACATCTATTTTTCAACCAATTTTTTTTTTAATTTTTAAAAACTAGTAAATTTTAGGTTTTATTATTAACACCATCGAAAATTCGTCGGAAATTACATATGGAATTCCGACGGATTTACCAGCACCATCGAAAATCCGTCGGTAAAGCCATCTGGTGTGTCCGAGGCCTTCCCGAAAAGATATGGCATAGTGTTGGAAAATGTCAATACCTTAAGTCGTCGGGAATCCTTCTGTAATTTTCAACGGATTCACGACGAACCTTTCACTTTCGCCGAGAATTCGACGGAAATTACATAGGGATTTCTGATGAACCATGTCGTACCTTTGATACCCTATCTTATCGGTTTATCCCAATGGAGTACCGATGGACTTCTGATATTTCGTCGAGAATCCATCGGAAAATGCAGTTTAAATTTTTTATTTATTTAATCAAGAAAGGTATATCTAGCATAATCACTTTTCAACACCAATACATATACCAAAAATTAAACTACCATAAAACTGGAAAATATTATCACGAATTTAATCTGATCTGATGAATACTCTGAAGTAATTGAATTTTCCTCATCAAATTCGCCAATCTCTTCTTTTGAATCGTGAAATACATTATGATCTTCGTCTGTGGTGAAATCAACAACAAGGCCAACTTCAATAGAAGTCTCGACGAAACCTAAGTTACCAATCGTGTTTTGCTGCATAGGGTCTTACTCGAAAACACAACATATCATTCCTCTAGGGTGTATTGATGTCAATGTAATCCAAGGATCTTGCTTGTTCCTAACACGAAAATATCCAATGTAACAAAATTGATCCGCTTGTGATGCAAGTATAAAAGAATTATATTTTTGAAGTCGTTTATGAGAGTGGACAGATGTAACCCAAATTCGTCTTGACATTGATCCATGACAGAATCATACCAGTCACATTAGAACATAATACATCTCGGATAGTAAACTTTTAATATTTCATGAAGAACACTATAATATACATTTCACCAGATTGAGACGATATACCATAATTACAAGTTGTTTGTAGACTTTTTCGCAATAACACTTAAAAACATATCCTTTAGTGCAGTTCATTGGATAATATTTTTTAATAAATATAGAACCATTCACCAACTTAACTAATCACGTGGGAAATGTTATGCTCCTAGAAAGATACGTAGTAATCTGCAAAATAATTGAAAGCACGAAACTATATATTTATATATAAATAGGAAATTATTATTAAAAATTACATAATTATGATAATACTGGCGTAAAATTGCAACTAGCTTGAAAATTCGCTTTTTTAATTTCAACCAACTCATCCTCTATGTAATTTGGATAATGAACATGTATTTTATCCATGTATATCATGTGAATTATAAACAAAACAATTAAAAATATATTATAATAATAATTACAAAAAATTATAAATTGAATATATGTTTTATATTCCAAAACGTCATCACAATTTTTCAAAATATACATATGCAAGTGATTTTTTTCTTCTTCTTATAGGCGTCATATCTTTCTTTTTCTTTTTATTTAAACGTTCAATTTGTGCAAATAATTTTGACATATATAGTGGATATTTTGGTTTTTCTCCTCTAATCATTTTGTCGTGCAGGTCGTCTACATTTTTTCACTAACCGTAATTGGTTTTTTGAAAAACCAATATGTAAAGAACCTCGATCATTTTTTTCATATCATATAAATCCGTTTTGTTTTCTCCTAATATAATATAACATTTAACAGATGAAAAGGATGATATTTAGATTTAGTACACATATACTGTAAAATTTTGCACACATAATCCCTTTTTTCTACCCTTAAAAACATATATTTCAGGTTATTTAATATTTTTAGAATAAGAGGTTTAGATTTTACTTAATACAAATCTCCCCAAGAAAAATTCCATTTTAAAATCAAAATTTATATAATCAAAATGAAAATATTGCTATATATTTTTCACCCAAAAATTTGCAGAAATCAAACAATACATATGGATATCATTTATAAATCATAAAAGTATTGTTTTGGAAAATATATAATTATTTTTGTTATCACTTTGAATTAATATAAAAAATGTTCAAAAAAAAATATGGAATACATTGCTTTAAAATATATTGTTATGAAATTATAGTTAGTTGCAATAATTAATATATCTAAAATATCAAACATAGAACTTTTCAAAGTGACAAATAATTTATAAAAACCAATAAATTAATGTGTTATTCCTAAATTAAAAAACATATTTCAACAATAAATTCATCATTCACAATACTAACATATTACCTATAAATTATTATGTACCAAATATGGTTTTGTTTTATGTTAGAAATTTATAAAATGATTTATATTGAAAAATATCTAATATAAAACATGAGAAATATGTAACATTTAATTTTTCAACCAACTTTTTTAAAAAAATTTAAAAACTAGTAAATTATAGGTTTTATTATTAATACCATCAGGTATCCGTCGGAAATTACATATGGAATTCTGACGGATTTACCAGCACCATCGAAAATTGGTCGGTAAAGTCATCTGGTGTTTCTGAGGCCTTCCCGAAAAGATATGGCATAGTGTTGGAAAATGTCAATACCTTAAGTCGTCGGGAATCCGTCTGTAATTTCCGACGGATTCACGACGGATCATTCATTTTCGCCGGAAATTCGACGGAAATTACATAGGGATTTTTGACGAACCATGTCTTATCGGTTTATCATGATGGAGTACCGACGAACTTCTGATATTTCGTCAAGAATCTGTCTGAAAATGCAGTAAAATTTTTTTTTTATTTAATCAAGAAAGCTATATCTAGCATAATCACTTTTCAACACCAATACATATACCAAAAATTAAAGTACCACAAAATTGGAAAGTATTATCACGAGTTTAATCTGATTTGATGAATACTATGAAGTAACTGAATTTTCGTCACAAAACTCGCCATTCTCTTCTTTTGAATCTTGAAATACATTGCGATCTTCGTACGTGGTGAAATCAACAACAAGGCCCACTTCAAGAGAAGTCTCGATAGAACCTAAGTTACCAATTGTGTTTTGCTGCGTAGGGTCTTACTCGAAAACACCACATACCATTCCTGTAGGGTGTATTGAAGTCAATGTAATTCAAGGATCTTGCTTGTTCCTCACACGAGAATATCGAATGTAACAAAGTTGATCCGCTTGTGATGCAAGTATAAAAGAATTCTATTTTTGAAGTGCTTACGAGAGTGGACAATTGTAACACCGAATTTGTTTTGACGTTGATCCATGACAGAATCATACCAGTCACATTAGAACATAATACATTTCGGATAGTGAATTTCTAATATTTCATGAAGAACTCTATAGTATACATTTCACGAGATTGAGACGATATATCATAATTACAATTTGTTTGTAGACTTTTTTCGCTATGAAACTTAAAAGCATATCCCTTAGTCCAGTACATTGGATAATATTTTTTAATAAATATAGAACCATTCACCAACTTAACTAATCAAGTGGGAAACGTTATGCTCCTAGAAAGATCTGTATTAATCTGCAAAATAATTGAAAGCACGGAACTATATATATATATATATATATATATATATATATATATATCTAGGAAATTATTATTAAAAATTACATAATTGTGATAATACTGACATAAAATTACAAGAAACTTGCAAATTCGCTTTTTTTTTAAGTTCAACCAACTCATCCTCTATGTAATTTGGATAATAAAAATGTATTTTATCCATGTATATCATGTGAATTATAAACAAAACAATTAAAAATATATTATAATAATAATTACAAAAAAATATAAATTGAATATACCTTTCATATTCCAAAACGTCATCACAATATTTCAAAATATACATACGCAAGTGATTTATTCCTCTTCTTATAGGCGTCACGTCTTTCTTTTTTTTTACTTAAATGTTCAATTTGTGCAAATAATTCTGGCACATATAATAGATAGTTTTCTTTTTCTCCTCCAATCATCCTGTCGTGCAGATCGTCTACATTTTTTGGACTTGCGATAGAAAATAATAGTTAGCAAATTTTGATGTTTTTTCATTAATACTTTGTTCGACGATTGAATCTCAACTCTAGCAAGGTTTTTGACTTTTTTCTTTAGGTGGAACATATATCTCTCGAAATAATACATTTATCGCTACTGAACAGGTCCAGCAAGTGTTGCTTCTCTAGGGTGATGAATAAGAAGATGTTTCATACTATCAAAAAACGCTGGTGGAAATATTTTCTCGAGGTTGCAAATGAAAATCGGTACTTTTTTCTCCAAATTTTGGATATCGTCTGTGTTAAATGATCTAGTATATAAATCTCGGAAAAAACACCAATCTTTGCATAATAAATAAGCTAATATCAAATAATGATAGATAAAATATTGTTATATATATAAAATAATGTAAATGTATTTCCAATTATTGCGTGAACATTTTTAAGCAAAAGACTGTTAAACGCTATGGAAAAAGCCTTTACATTACAACATGACAATCATGACTTTTTATTCTTAAAATTTTATCTTCTATAGTATCAACACAATTACAAAAATTAGATGTGTATCCATCTGGAAATTTGATATTATATTTAATCCACTCAAACAACTCATCTTTTGCATGTGCATCCAGCCGAAATACGGGAGACAATGATTTTCCATTTGCCATTATGTGCACTTCCTTCCGAGAAAACATATCCAGCAAATCCAATCTAACTTTCAAGTTATCTTTCGTTATTCCTTGCACATTTAAAACGGTATTCATTATGTTGTCAAAAAATTATTCTCAATGTGCATGATATCTAAATTATGGTGCAGGAGATGATCTTTCCAATATGGTAAATCCCAAAAAAATCTCTTCTTGTGCCAATTATATTATTCGCCACAACCATGAACAGGATAATTTCCGTTACCCCCACATGAAGCCGTACTCTCAGCACTAAAATCTCTAACTTGAGTCATCATATAATTTTTGTCTAGCATAAAAGGTGGACCATCAAAATTTTTTTTGTCTTTCCTAAAAAATGTCGTGTTCCGACGATATGGATGATCATGTGGTAGAAATCATCGATGTCAATCGAACAAACTAGTCTTTCGTCCGTATTTCAGTTGGAACGCATCAGTATTATCTTGACAATATGGACACAATAACCTTCCATGTGTCAACTATCCTAATAACATATCATATGCTGCAAAATCACTTATGGTCCACATAAATACCACTCGCATCAAGAAATTATGTTGGATGGAAACATCGAATGTTTCGACACCATTTTTCCACAACATTTTCAACTCATGAATTAATGGCTACAAGAATATATCAAGCGATCGCTAAGGATACTCTGGACCGGTGATGAGAATTGTTAGAAACAAAAACTCTGTACTCCGAAGAAATTTCGACGATATTCTAAATTTATTCAGATATTTCAAATTTTTTGGAGAATGGTTCAACCAACAGATTCTCAACATATTCCCGACAGCATACCTACGGACACCAACAAATTCGAGTCTATCAAAAAGTTGTCGGAAATTTCGACAACTTCCGATGGATTTCCGATGACCTTCTAGATTTATACAAATATTTCAAAATTTTATGAAATCGGTTAACCAACACACTCCCGACGGATACCGATGGATACCAAAAAAATCGATTTCGTCGGAAAGTCACTGAGAAATACCGACAGACAGGTGACCGTAGAGAATTTGCGACAACATCCTGACAGCTTTCCTACGGTTACACTACCTTCGGGAATCCATTGGTAACTCGACGAAGAATCCCATCGAATTCCGTATGATGTACCTGTCGTTGGGAATAAATGATACTTTTCCGATGAAATTTTGACGATCCCATAGCCATCAGATATTATCGATAATTCGTTGGTAATTTTCGACGATTTTAGTTTCGTCTGAAATGGCATGGAAAACTTTATATTTCTTGTAATGACTTTGCTTTGTCCACTCGAGTTATCAATGCTTAGATTAGAATAGTTTTAGATTTGGATTTGTGCTGAACTATTGTTTTAAAGACATCTGTTATCTTTTAACTGATACGTTTTAGGTTTAAAGTTTGATTTCAAAGTGAAGAAATGTTCTCGTTTTCCTTTTTCTCTCTCGTGAGGAGACTTGATTTTATATTTGTTGATGTTTGAGGTTACTTTTCGAGTGTTTACACGTAAGAGATGGAAATCCTCTTGTGTTTTGTTTTGCTTTTTACCTCAATTTATGATACAATTAAAAAATTTTAAATAGTAAATAAGTGATACAATTTCTAAATTTTATAAATTTTCTATTTTTAAATTTATTAAATTATAAATTTGTAACATATTTTTATTATTTGGAAATTCATCTACTATTAAAATAAATAATTAGGTTTTCTAGTTAAGATATTTGATTGAGAGCGAATGTAGTGATGACACATTAACAATTTTTACGCTCAATGCTTCTGTTTTAATACATACTAGATAATTTATCCACGTATTACCTAGATATAATATATTATAAATTTATATTATTATTAAATTTGATTAAGATATTATATATATTATATTACATATTTATTATATAAAATAGATTTTATTTATGCTTGATATATTTAAAATTACTAAAATTATGTTTTCAGTTTGTAATATGCTTAGGTTTTTTTAGGAATATCAATTTATTTTTTTTATCTCACTTCAGAAATAATATAAACCCTTATCTACTAGAAGTATAGTTGTATTAATGTTTATTTAAATGTTTAGGTGGTAATATATATTTTAACAAATTTAAACTCGAATAGTTATATATCAATGATGTCAATACAAACAATGAAACAATATCTTGAGTTTTTTTTAATGATTCAATTATAAAATATTTAACTACTGATCATTGCATGAAAAGGTATCCATATAATTGTAATTAATATTGGATATCAAAAGGGTATACGTGTAAACATTCTTTTCCCTTTAACAACCAAACACGACTATGAAAAACTCATTCTTTAGAAATGATTTAAATGACCATGTCCGACGCTGTTAAAGCTTTAGAAAGAAATGTTGTAAAAAAACTTTACAAAGAAGTATAAATCCACCTCAAAAAGTCGTCGCCGTCTTTCTCTATATAATAAAACACTTTCTTTTGCTTTTTTGGTAAGAAAGGTTCTTGAGAAAAAGAGTTGGTTAATATGAATTTGAAAATAATATAATTTTTTTAATCTTCGTCTCCTTTAAAAGCAATTTCTGCCATTACAAATCAAACAACATAATAACAAAAAAATACAACAAGAGAAAAAAAAATGGCAGTGAAGAAGAAGTCATCTTGGAGATCATTAATAGTTGCATGTTTCGTGGATCCAGAAAACAAAAAATCTTCAAAAAAGACAAAGAAAGATGACGATGGTGTAATAAAGAAACAGATGTCTTTGCTCGGATTGACGATTCTAGACATAAGCAATCCAAGTTCAACTACTTTGTCTGAAGATCTCTCAATCTCTCTTGCTGGGTCTGATCTGCACGAGTTCACACAAGCAGAGCTCAAAGTCATTACACAGAGCTTCTCTTCCAGCAACTTCCTCGGTGAAGGAGGGTTCGGTCCGGTCCACAAGGGGTTCATTGACGATAAACTACGTCCTGGTCTTAAGGCACAGCCCGTTGCCGTTAAACTTCTCGATCTAGATGGCCTTCAAGGTCACCTTGAGTGGCTGGTCCGTACATTCATAACCCTAATACTCTGTTTCTTTACAAAATATTTATAGTGTAAAAGTCTAATCTTTGTTGGTTATATTTTCAGAGAGAGGTTATATTTCTTGGGAAATTGAAGCATCCAAATCTTGTGAAGCTTATTGGGTATTGCTGCGAGGAAGAACATAGACTTCTTGTGTATGAGTTTATGCCTCGTGGTAGTTTAGAGTCTCAACTATTCAGAAGTGAGTTGAATCTTTATTGTTCATATCAAATGATGATTAGTTTTATTGTTAAACCGGAAAATTAATAAAATGATTTTGCAGGGTGTTCCATATCGTTGCCATGGTTAACGAGGATGAAGATCGCTCATGAAGCAGCAAAAGGTCTCCAGTTTCTTCATGAAGCAGAGAAGCCTGTCATCTATCGTGATTTCAAGGCTTCCAATATCTTATTAGATGCTGTAAGGAGACTCTTCTTTGTTCAATCTGTAATCACCATTGAAAAATCTAATTATTGCATTTGATTTTTTAATTTTGTTTCAGGATTATACAGCAAAGCTTTCAGATTTCGGGTTAGCAAAAGATGGACCAGAAGGCGACGAAACACACGTGTCAACCCGTGTGATGGGCACACAAGGGTATGCTGCACCAGAATACATAATGACAGGTCATCTAACAGCAAAGAGTGATGTGTACAGTTTTGGGGTAGTGTTGCTTGAACTGTTAACGGGTCGAAGATCATTGGACAAAAGGAGATCATCAAGAAAACAAAACCTTGTTGATTGGGCTAGACCAATGCTCAATGACTCAAGAAAACTCCGGAGAATAATGGATCAAAGGCTTGAAGATCAGTACTCAGAGACTGGAGCACAAAAGGCAGCTGCTTTGGCTTACCAATGCCTAAGCTACCGACCAAAGAATAGGCCATGCATTAGCACTGTTGTCTCAGTTCTTCAAGACATCAAAGATTACAACGATGATATTCCCATTGGGACATTCACTTACACAGCTGCTTCCTCGTCCACCAGACCAAGTTTTGAAGTTAAAGATCCTCAAAACTACGACAAAGTTTGCAATGTTAATAAGAGTGATCAGCATCACAAACACCGGTCGCAAGCACATACAGCAAGAAATCATCAGTTAATTTTGAGAAACGGATTAAATTCGCCAATGCGTAATGAGGCTGGAGGGGAACGGTACTGAGTTTTTCTTTCGTCCATCTTTTCATAAAACTTTGAATTTTTTTTTTTAAAATCAGATGTAAATAATACCTTACGACAGTTAAAAAATATTCTATTTGGTTTTTCTTTTATACAGATTAAGTATTAATTTGATGTTTTTTAGTTTTTGTTTTGTTTGAATCAAATAAAGCAAGCAGAAGCTTTAGATGTAATGTTTGTTGTTTGTTGTAAGAACATTTGGTTTTACAAAAGACGCGTTACAGATCACTTTCTCTGTATTGAATATTTAAATCATACACGTCTGACGTCTAGTAGTTTGAAATTGATAGTAGTTCCAAAATTCAATCATTATGACTGTAATGCTTGACACGAACATATATGATGTACATATATTCCATTTTTTAAATGATAGTGTGTGAAGCAGGTGGTGACTCAGAAACAACAAAAAAGTTGAAAAAAAGTTGAAGAGGTGAGGGCAAAATGGTGATCATACCTGAAGGAGAAAGTAATACACTAATACCTTAAAATAATATTTTTTAAATATTTATTCCAAATTTAGTATCTCAAAATTAAATTCCCAAAAATATCATAAATACTTATGTAAAATTTTTTTATTTATTTTAAACAAATTATATATAAATTTAAAGTATTATATTTGAGTTTATTTTTTTTAATTTAGAGTTTTGTTTTTTCTTTTAAAATATAGTTTTAATGCATTTTAATATTAAATGTGTGCTATTGTTGGAAATTTAAACTAATGATATTATTTTTAGAATAAAAATTTAGAAAAGTGTTACATTTGTTCAAAGTAATACTCATTTTTAATTCGTAGAATCATCAAATTATCATTACTATGGTTTTAGTTAAGATGAAGTCATGTCAATTGTCAATACCTAATCTTAAGCGGCTTTGCGAATAATTATGTACCTGATGGAAATTCCGAAATATCTAGAGTAGGTAGCATGGAAAATATAAAATGGTGTCAACAGTATCTGATGGAAAACCATTGATCTCAGTTTTCTAGAAAACCAGAGTTATCTCAATAACAAATAAAGTTGTTCCAAACCGACTCATTCAACCCTGTTAGTTTGTATTTTCAGTTTTTCCATTTTTGTTTCCACTCGTTCATGTGGTAAAAAAATTGTGCCTCTTTTTGAAAAGCTTCTTCCACCAATTTTGTATTCATGGGATCCCATATAAATTGTTACTGCGAAATTTACTTATATATTACTAAAAATATTATTAAAAACTATTTAAAACAATTATATATTTAAAAATAAATTAACGTACCGCAAACATCTTGAATCAAATCTGACGTTCTTCATATGGAATATCTCTAAATTTTGTATACGGCTTGTTTAGAAGAGAATGAAGCATCTTTAATATAGATTTGCTTATTCCGTTGTTTGAAATACCAAATCTACGAATTTTTATTAGAATAATGTTGAAATAATAATTTTAAATTTAATTTACCATGTCGAATTTGCTTGACGTCTCAGATCGAGAAAAGTAAAAAGTTCATGACCAGGTTGCTGAACTAATTCTTCAATTGTCATTGGTCGAAAAGAATCATTTGTAAATTATGGAATTTGAGTTGGTATACAACTTGGAGTAGACGACTCACCAAGTTTTTGATACTCTTGATACGACCTTAAAACATTATGATTGTGACATTTTATCAATCTATCTACATTTGCTATTTGTTATTTTGTTTTCGAAATCAAATTTTAAAATATCAAAAAATTTGATATATTAGACAATTACCCATACGTTTATTAATTTTTAGATCCAAATTTGAATATCTATCCATAATTTTTTCATATATGCATTAGATATTCGGATGTATCTGACATTTCATTATGTGACATTATCTTCTTATCTGACATTACTTATGAGATACATATATTATAAGGATTAAAAGGAAGTAACATTATTTTGAGATTACTAATAGTAAATTTTAAATTCCGTTATTCCAAACCTTCAGAATTGAAAAGTTTGACAAAAAAGTAATTTAAAACTAAGGATTTAAATGCTTGTTGGAAATGTTTCCAGAAGTTAAAAACAGACTTATCAAATCGTCATAAATCTGTCGGTTACGTAAATCAATATTTTGAAGAAATAATAAAAAAAAATAATATACTTATTTTGGATCAAATCGATTATTTATAGAGTTGAACAATTTGAATCAAATTTTGATACCATGCTAAATTATGTTAGTTTTCAATTCAAAATCAATTAATAATAAAATAGATTAATTCATATACATATGTTACTTAAAATATCTTCTAATTTCAAATAAATGTTATTATTTCATCATAGAGAATCCATCATTTTGAACCTATATTTTTAAACATCGATTTTTCTAGAGAAGCCATCATTTTAATTTAATCTGAATCTGATGGTACACAACACAAATTTAATTTAATCTGAATCTGATGAACATTCCGAATTATCTGAATTTAAAAAAAAATAATTTATATATAATTAAAGTATGTTAAAAAAATATTATTATCATAAATTTAATCTGGCTGTGATAAACATTCTGAATTAGCTGAATTTTGGTCGTCAAACTCGCCAATCTCTTCTTCTGAATCTTGAAACACGTTGTAATCTCCGTTCGTGGTATCATCAGTAACAAGGTTAACTTCAAGATAAGTGTCTATTGAACCGAAGTTACCAATTGTGCTTTGTTGCATAGGGTCTTGTTCGGTAATACCACATACCATTTTTCTATGATGTATTGAGGTCACTGTAATCCAAAGATCTTGCTTGTTCCTCACACGAGGATATCGAATGTAACAAACCTGGTCCGCTTGTAATGCAAGTATAAAAGGATCATATTTTCGATGTCGCTTACGAGAGTGGACATATGTAACACCGAATTCGTTTTGACGTTGACCCATGACAGGGTCATACCAGTCACAGTAGAATACAATACACCTCAAATCAATCAATCCTGGATATTGAACTTCTAATATTTCACAAAGAACACCGTTGTATACAATTTCTCCCGATTGAGATGATACACCATAATTACAAGTTGTTTGTGAGTTTCCTTCGCGATGACTCTTAAAAGCATATCAACGAGTGTAGTACATTGGATAAGATTTTGCAGTAAATGTAGGACCACTCACCAACTCAACTAACCACGTGGGAAACGTTATCCCCCTATAAGGACATGTAGTAACCTAAAAAATACTTGAATGTAGTCAATTATATATATATATAGGAAACTATTACTGAAAGTATATAATTGTGGTAACAATAAAATAAAAATGCAACCATTTTGCAAATTCGCTTTTTTAAGTTCGATCAACTCATTCTCTGTGTAATCTGAAGAATGAATACATATTTATTCCATGTATATCCTGTTAATTATAAACAAAATAATTAACAATAAATTATAATAACAATTAAAAAAAAATTTAATTGAATGTATCTTTCATATTCCAAAATGTCATAACAATTTGTCAAAATATACAAATGCAAGTGATTGTGTTCCTCCTCTGATAGGCATCACATCTTCTCTTTTCCACTTAAACGTCCAATTTGCGCAAATACTTCTGGCACATACATTGGATAGATTGGTTTTTCTCCTCCATCATCATGTCGTGCAGGTCGCCTATTTTTTGTTTGGACTTGCGATGGAAAATAGTAGCTCGCGAAGTTAGATGTTTATTCATTAATACTTTGTGTGACGATTGAACCTTTAACCCTGGCAAGATTTTTAATTTTTTTCTTTAGGTGAAATATATATCTCTCAAAAAGATACATCCATCGGTACTGAACATGTCCTCCAAGCGTTGTTTCTCTAGGGAGGTGAATAGGAAGATGCTCCATAACATCAAAAAACGCTGGTGGAAATATTTTCTCCAGGTTATAAATGAGAACCGGTATTTTTTCCTCTAAATTTTGGATATCGTCTGCATTAAGTGATATTGTACATAAAATCTCAGAAAAGCACCAATCCCTACATAAAAAAGTTAATATCATATAATATATGAAATTATGATTATTTATATATAAAATAATATAAACGTATCTGCAATTGCTCTGTGGACATTTTTACGCAGAAGATCGCTGAAGGCAAATGGGAATAGTCTTTGCATGACAACATGACAATGATGACTTTTCATCCCTGAAAATTTGCCTTCAATAGTATCGACACAATTACGAAGATTAGATGCGTATCCATCTGGAAATTTGATACTATGCTTAATCCAGTCAAAGAATTCGTCTTTTGCATGCGCATCTAACCCGAATGCGGGAGACAATAATTTTGCATTTGACATTACATGTAGTTCCTTCCGAGAACAAATATCCGGCAAATCCAATCTAACTTTCAAATTATCTTTTGTTTTTCCTTAACGGTATTCATTATGTTGTCAAAAAATTCTTCTCAATGTGCATAACATCTAGATTATGGCGCAACAAATGGTCCTTCAAATATGGTAAATCCTAAAAAATGCTCTTCTTGTGCCAATTACGGTGTTCGCCATAACCATCAATAGGATAATATCCGTTACCTCCACATGAAGCCGTTCTCTCATCATCAAAATCTCTAAGTTGAATCATCATATAATTTCCGTCAAGAATAGGAGGTGGACCATCAAATTTTTTTTCCTAAACAATGTCGTGCTCCGGCGATATGGATGATCTTGTGGTAGTAATCAATGATGACAATCGAAACAACTAGTCTTTCGTCCATGTTTTAGTTGGAATGCATCAGTATTATCTTGACAATATGGGCATGCTAATCTTCCATGTGTCGACCATCCTGATAACATACCATATGCTGGAAAATCACTTATGGTCCACATAAGTACTGCTCGCATCAAGAAGTTCTGTTGGTTGGAAACATCGAATGCTTCGACACCATTTTCACAATATTTTTAACTCATGAACTAGTGGCTACAAGAAAATATCAAGCGATCGTTTAGCATGCTCTGGACCGGGGACGAGAATTGTTAAAAACAAAAACTCTCGTTTCATGCACAACGAAGGAGACAAATTATAAGGTGTCACGATAACTGGCCACAACGAGTATTGCCTCTCATGCTTACCAAAAGGGTTGAATCCATCTGTATATAACCCGCGGTATACGTTCCTAGGTTCATATGCAAAACTAGGATAAACCTGTTGAAAATGTTTCCATGCTTCTGCATCCGAGGGATGCACAATTTCTCCATTCGAATTATGTTCTGCATGTCATCTCATAGGTTTTGCCGTGTGTTCAGATTGATATAACCTCTTTAACCTCTCTGTTAATGGCAAATACCATATCCGTTTATGCGGAATAGGTACTCTACCGTTTGTCTCCTGAAATCAAGGTTTGTGAAAAAATTGGCACTTCATGCGGTTTTCATCATTTCTCCGATGGATCATGCAATTGTCAATACATACATCGATCATTTGATATGGCAATCCAAGACCAGCTACAAGTTTTTGAACATCTTAATATGAAGGAGGTGCAATATTATCTTCAGGTAATATATCTCTAACAAAATCAGCTATCACATTCACACAATCTTCAGTCAAGTTAAAATCCTTATTTATCGTCATCAACCTGCTTGCAGGAGATAAAGACGATAATTCATCTCTACATCATTTATACGAAGGCTGCTTGGATGCATCTAACATATCAAAAATTTTCCGGGCTTCCAAATTAGGTTCCTCTATTCTACTAGTATCTTCAATGTACGATGCTCTTTGTTCACAAAATGCATCATTCACCATCTGAATAGTACCTCCGTTTATATCAAGTTGTGATGCTGGTTCCTATAGTACTATCTAACCTTTTTGAAGTATTACCATAATATTGCATCGTTGAATCAATTTCTTCATGTGAATACCAAATTTTGTAACCTCGTATAAATCCAGTCCTATACAAATGATTACGTACTTGTCGTACAGAGATTAATCTATGATTTTGACATTTAATACACGGACAATACATTTTACCGTATTACGATGTCATGCTATTGTTTGATGCAAATGTCATGAACTCTTTAACACCTTGCGTAAATTCATTAGTCAATTCCCCGTTGTTGAATCATACCGAGGTTTATCCATCCATGATCAAAAATAATCATAAGAACCCGAAGAAGACATTTTCTTAAGATTTTTTGTTTTGGTGAAATTTTGAAAGATCAAAGCGTATTTATATTGAAAATTAGAAGATTATCACGAATTTTTAACAGATTATTACGAATTTTTAACAGATTATTACAAATTTTTAACATAAATCATAAATTTTTAATAGATTATTCTTAAGAATATTCCTGTTTCCGATGGATTTCCGATGGTTTCCAACTACGGCCAGATATTTCCGACGACCAACCGACGATACTCGACGTAAGCCCATCGATACGTTCCCGACGGATTTCAGATGGATAGTAAAAACAACATTCCATCAGGAAATAGTTGGAAAAAACCCAACGGCTTATATTTCGACGGTAATTTGTGACGGTTTTAAGAGGATATCCCGACGCCTATGTTTTTGTCAGAAAACAGACGGAAAACCGTTAGGTTTTATCATCAATTTCCCGACGGTAGTGCATGCATCGGGAAATACCGATGGATCACCGACAAAATAAATTCCATCGGTAGTCCATCGGAAAACCATCGTATAGGCGTTGAAAAGTTCCGACGGTTTTGTTTCCGTCGGAAATATTAATGTTTTCTTGTAGTGAATTGATTTCAACGTTGGATATGCCAAAATAGAAGATGAATTTCAATTTAATATTTCATCTCCAAATGACTATGAAGACGAAGATATGTAATACATTTTATTATCAATGACTTTCTACAAATTAACTATGTCAAATTTGTGCAAATGTAAAAAATTATTTTTTCTATAAACCATTTTAATTATATGTAATATATAAATGTTTTTACATGCAAATAGAAAATATCAATAGTCTAGTGGCTACACGCTACATAGAAGTGTTAAGAGTCCCGAGTTATAACTCCAAAAGCAACTTAGTACCAATTTTTGAAGATGTGATCGCAAATTGGTCGTTATTATAGTGACCCAAGAGCGACCACTACGTAAAATAGCATCGTGATCGCAAATTAATCGTAAAAATCGACCAATTTACGACCACGCAATAAAAATACATCGTAATCACAAATTGGTCGCAAATATAGCGACCATTTGCTACCATAATATGAAATCTCATAAGTGGTCGCAAACTGATCGTTTTGACGGTTTTGGTAATCGTAATTGGATTCACAGTACCGGCAAACGTAGAAAAGGCTTCGGGGCAAATACTTCCGATTTTGTCGTGCTTCAATAACAACTAATAGCCACGCTATGTCAAATTAAAAACAAGTTGCTGCAAATGCTCGTCTCGAAGAACGAGTTTCTCAACTTGATGTTGAACGAAGACAACGTGAATTACGGGATGCAGATCAACAAACCCGCATAATGAGATTGGAGATACTTGTTAGCTACATACGAATGACGGATCCAAGGTTTGCGGCGTTTATGAAAGAAAATGTTGCGCCAAACATGATGACACCTCACGGACCATCAACTGTGCTGCCATCATTTTCTGTGGGAGATTTTCAATTCTCGCCTCCTAATAATAGATAATTTCTGAGTTTTTAATTATTAATTAAATTGTAATTTTTAGTTTATAATTAATATAGATTTTGAATTTTCTTTTCATAATTTCATTTATATTTTACTTAAATAGAAATAATAATTAATTAGTAAATATTACAAATAATTAATCAATTAAAATTTAAATTAAGTATTAACTAACAAATAATTATTAATTAATAATAATTAATGAATATTATAAATAATTAATTAATTAACAAACTAATATTTTATAAAAATATTTATAATTTTTAATGTTAAATATTTTATTAGTACTATTATTATTATTATTATTATTATTATTATTATTATTATTATTATTATTATTAAAATACTAAACCGTGATCGCAAATTGGTCACATTTTTGTGATTAATATGCAACCATACTGTTTACTTTAATAGTGTGATCGCAAATTGTAACCAATTTGTTACCACACGGTTTACTTAAATAAAGTGGTCGTAAATTGGTTATAATTTTTTTGTGACCATACTGTTTTACTGGTTGCAAATTGGTCATAACTTTTTTGTATCTAATTTATTACCACTTTGTTTTGCATTAAAAGTACAGTTGTGGTTGCAAATTGATCACAATTTTAGTGATCAATTTGCTGACCATATTTTTAGAAAATTATTCTTTTTTATTTTAATTAACATTATACGCATTAGTCGCAAATTGGTCACAAAATTTTGTGAAAAAATTGCGATTACGCTTTTTGTGACCAGCACGTACTAGCAAATTGGTCGCAAAATTTGTAACTCTTTCGGAGTGGTAAATTAGCCGCAATTTCTGTTACGACATTATGGTCGTAAGTTAGTCGCAAAATATACAACTACTACTGTAGTCATAAATTAGTCGTAAATTTGCGATCAAATTGCGATCACAAAAATTTACGACAGAGAGATTTGCGACTACAGTACATAGTCGCAAAATGATCGCAAATATACGATTTGTGACCATTTTGTGGCAATTTGTGTGGTCGAAAATCGATTATTTTCTTGTAGTGAAGAGATTGAACACAAGATTTTTTTCGAGAACAAAGGAAATGCAAAAAAATTGTGAAAACTTTGGTATTATCAATGACATGTTTGTTTAAGCTAAACCTGTTCTGTGAAGTTTAAAGGGGGGGGACAAGTCATGTATGAGCTAAAAGTTAAAATGTAATGCTGGTAAAATGGGTAGCGACATTAACGCAAAGGGACCAATGGACATGTAGTGGAGTCCAGTGACTCACAGCTTCACGATGATTAGAAGATTGAAAAGAGGTGTAAAATTCATTTATACTAGAACAATGTGGCTATTTCTAATGAGAGTGGATACTTGAACAAGAAAAGGGAGTTTCGTGAAAATCAATGTTCTAAGTCAATTTTGTATGTTTCATATTTAACGCCTTACATCAGTCGTTTATCAGATGTTATAGTTTTCTCGCGTTGGTTTTGGAGTTTTTGCGAGAAATTTTGCAGGTTTTACGATTGAATTGAGGTTTTGGCGAAAAAGAAAAAAAGGGAGATTACAAAAATAATTGGGATCTTATCATAATTTTTTATTCCAAGAATGATAGTGCAACGATTGTTTTTTTGGATTCGATCTCTAATTACTATTGCAATTTTATGTGCACTTGCAGCAAGTTTATTTGGGTTTGGTTGTACATGAATCCTGAAAAGTTTTCCCATAAGAGAGCCTCCAAACTAGTCCCAAGAGAAGATGGACCGTTCAAGATCTTACAAAATATCAACGACAATGCCTATCGTCTAAAACTTCAGGAAGAGGTAAACATTTGCCACACCTTTAACGTGGTTGTACTCTCTCCTTATGATACATGAGATCCAGTTTTGAGGACAAAACCTTCTGAAAAGGGAGAGAATGATGAGGACCACGGTACCGACCATAGATCGGAGCCATGGCATTCGGTACGTAGGCCTATCATTATGTTTCATTACCCACGGGTCCTGCTCCGTTTGACCCGCTGCAGGGCGTGTGCGGATCGAATAAAAAAAAATTTCATATGCTGGGCGGATGCGGTCGAAGTTTTAGTATAGAGGGGCCGGTGCGAGTTTTGATTTATTATTTTCCGGGTTATCGGGTACCAGCAAATTTTAGGTCAAAATCAATTAACCAAAATTTTAACCAATTTAATCATAAACCAATTTAATTTTAAACCAATTTAATAATAAAATTAACTTAATCTTAAACTAATTTAATATCAAACCAATTTTAACCAAACCAACACTATAAAAGTAAATGACCTAATTTTTGTGATTTCTAATCCTACATTCACGAGCCGCACAGCACGGGATGCAAATCTCCACCCATTTCCTGTGATCTCTAGCCATTTCCGGCGATCTCCAACCATTTCCGGCGATCTCCAGCCATTTCCAACGACTTCCGACCTAAGGTGAGCATCTCTCTCTCTCAAACTCTCTCTCTCTCTCTCTCACTCTCTATCTCTCTTGATTTTTCTCTCTCATTTTCTCTCTCTTTCTCTCGTTTTCTCTCTCTCTCTCTCAGACTCTTGAAGTCTCTCTCTCAAACTCTCTCTCGATCTCTCGTTTTCTCTCTCGATCTCTCTCTCTCTTTCTCTCTCTCAAACTCTCTCTCGATCTCTCTCTCTCTTTCTCTCTCTCAAACTCTCTCTCGATCTCTCTCTCTCTTTCTCTCTAGATCTCTCTCTGTCTCTCTAGATCTCTCTCTGTCTCTCTAGATCTCTCTCTTTCGTTCTCTCTCTCTCTATCTCTCTAGACCTCTCTCTCGTTCTCTCTCTCTCTCTCTCCCTCTCTCTCTCTCTCTCTCTCTCTCTCTCTCTTTCTCTCTCTACCTCTCTTCTTAACGTCTTGTTATGATCATCTGTAAATTACAAACAAAAGGGTACGGGTCATGTTATTTTGATTAAATATTTTTAAAAAATTTACAAAACAAAACGGGCGAACATGAGTTTATTCATCTAGTTATGTGGCAGTATAGAGCTGACGTGGCACGAGATGGAAATGATTTGACAATATCAGAAAATCTAGGGATGACATGGAAGTTGTTGGCTCATGTGTCAAGAGGATCAACTCATATGACATAAAAATTTCAAGACAATATTTGAAAGAAATCTTTTAGGAAAGATAAACTTGTGCAGCAAGAGTTTCTTTGCTAGACGAGATTGCACGAAGATTCTAGAATTGTTAGATCTATGGAATTTCGTGTGATATAAAGGTGTTATAATGGTTATGGGTTAACTTAACACTCTTGAGGCTATAATATTGTTTTGAAAGGAAGGTTTAGGTGTGCGTACATTATAATAAGTATAATCTTTGTTAAATATTAATTTATACAAAATATATTATACAAACGTTCACTTGACACATTGTAAGTTAGAATTCTGTTGTGTTATATTCTCTACCCTTACAACATAGATGGTTTCCAAGGCACCATCGGGATCATTCAATGATCAAAATGGAAGGCTCCATAGAAGCTCTTATGTGTCTTTTTCCTTATCAAAATCAAGCTCAAATTTTCCAAGGCCCAGGTCCATCTTCCATATTTGGGGCAACATAAACAATAGATTGCTCATATCATGATCCAATGGATTGAAGCACCTACCAATAATTGTCTCTACATACCTAGCCGAGTTCTGAAATTCTGGAACCTTTATCCGTGCATAGTCACCTCTTCCGAAAAAGCATTCTACATGGTAGCCTTTTAATTGGACGACTTTGCGACATGTTTGAGAAGTTTGGTAATCCTGCATCGTTAAAGCGACTACAAGATTTCGAGCAAACTCCAATGAAAATAAAAAGGTGTAGATTTTACAAAACAGTAAAAAAACTGAAGAAAAACAGTATGTAAACTTCGAAAAGCTCACATAAATCCGATTATATGCGTGACTTTTATAGTCTCCGAGAGTAGTCAATAAATTAATATGATTGCCTGTAAATGCATTCTTCCAAATCTCTAGTTCGAAACTTCCTGCAAGAGAAAGCACAATGGATGTCGGAATTACAACACCCTTTTACACGCATGATTTCATTTTCTTTATCTCTACTTCCCGAATATATCTTATATATTTCCTTTAGTATTCATCATTTTAATTTGCGAGATTTAAAGCCCCAATAAATTCCATATCTACACGAGAATCAAATATGCATCCCATATGAATTTACACTTAATCCCCTTTTGAAATTTGGATCAAGATCTTATTGGTCATCCAAGATTCTCATATAACCTCTGTAATTCTCAATGACCACCTTCATTTACAATAATATGTTTTCACTTTTTCCCTTTAATTAATATATTACTTTATAACTAATAAAATAAAAATAAAACAAAAGAAAAAAAATCTAATTTCTCTCTCTATAATTTTCATCCTAGTTTCTTTTTCTTTCTATGCACCTCTTTTAAAATATACTGAATCAATACAATTTTATTACCTTCAATAAAATCTAACATTCAATACAAATAAAAATTCCACAACTCACCTTCAAAAAATCATAAATAAGAAGATTTTTATATTGGGTGAACGTAATAAATTACAGAGCACTATAACAAACTCGTTAACACCAATAATGACGACTCCTTTGATCTAAAAATCTAGCTACTTTATACTCCAATTTTGATTATTAACACGGACTCATTGTAGTCTTTGATCCTTTCTCTTAATTTTGAGCCATACACGTGTCTTTTCTTACACTTCCACCTCTTCAATATATCAAATCATTCCCCTCTAAACAATCATGTCTTCATGGTTGAAATCTCGATATTTCTTCATTATGTCGAACAAGAACTCCCAAGTAACTTCAGACTCATCTTCATTATGCCATTTAACCAAAACTTGTGTAACAGCTTGGTTGTGTCTCTGAACCATCTTCCTCTCCAAAAATTGCTCTGGTGCTTTTATCAAAGCATCGGATACATTATTAGGTAAATTTGTGCTCACAACCTGCTATCCCACATGATGTTTGAGTTGAGATACATGAAACACATGATGTATCCTTGAATTAACCGGCAACTGCAACTTGTATGCCACTTTTCAACACTTGTCCAACACCCTATATGGACCAAAATACTTCGGAGACAATTTCTGATTCCCTCTTATCACCACTGAACCTTGCCGATATGACTGCAGCTTTGCATACACCAAATCTCCTAACTGAAAATTGCATTCAGACCTCCTCCTATTAGCGACTTGCTCCATTCTATGTTGAGCTCATAACAAATGAAATTTGAGAATCAACAACATGTTTTCTCATTCTTGCAAACTACTAGCTACCAGTAATACCTTCGATTCACTAATTAAATAAGGTAAATGTTGTGGATGGGGTTGTCCATACACAACTTCATTAGACGTCAATTGTGTTGTAGTATGGAAGCTAGTATTATACCAATATTCAGCCAATGCCAACCATCTACTCCATTCTGCAGGTCTTTCACTACACATGCACCTCAAGTACGTTTCTACACAATGATTAACAACCTCTCTTTGACCATTACTTTGAGAATGATACGCAGATGAATAGATCAAAGCAACACCCTATAAAGTGAATAATTCCTTCCAAAAATCATTTAAGAAAACCGCATCTCTGTCTGTGACAATAGAGCTTGGTAATCCGTTTAACTTGAAGATGTTATCCAAGAATACCTACGTAACACTCATGGCCGTGTAAGGATGCCTCATAGCCAAAAAATGAGTTGCTTTCGTGAGTCTATCAACAACAACCAAAATCACTGTTTTACCATCAGAATTTGGTAATGAAATCCATAGATATATATGTCCATATAGCCGAAGGAATTGGTAACGGTTGAATCAAGCCGGGAGAAGCTACAATGTCATATTTACATGTTTGACATACCACACAAATTCTTATATAACTCTGAATATCCTTTGACATTCCCTTCCAATAGAATATGCTTTTTACCTGCTGAGTTGTTGCATCTCTTCCTGAATGTCCATCTAGACGAGAACTATGCAGCCACTCCAAAATATCCTTTCTTAATTCTGGTTCTGCATGCACCACAATTTTTTCCTTCCTGCGTAATATGTTTCTTGACCAGACAAAGTGGAGTTTATTACTCGGATTTTCCTTTAAAGCCGTGATAATTGCTTTAATCAATAAATCCGTTTCATAGCCATCATGAATTTGCTTCATAAAATCACAATCCAACACAGATAAGGCCATATGCAGAATTTATGAACCCTCCACTCTAGATAGAGCATCAACAACCAAATTTTCTTTATCCTCCTTGTATTGTATCTCGTAATCAAACTCCAAGAGTTTTGGTAACTATTGTTGCTGTATAGGAGTATTCAACCTTTGTTCCAAAAAATATTTGAGGCTACGTTGGTCTGCTTTTATCACGAAGTGGCCCATTAGAAGATAGTGACGCCATTTTTGAACTGCAAAGACAACTGCCAATAACTCCTTTCCGTAAATAGAAAGGTGAAGTATTTTCCTTTTCATATGACGGCTAATATAAGCTAGCGGGTGGTTAGTTTGTATGAGTATTGCACAGATGCCGTGACCACAAGCATCAGTTTTTACTACAAATGGCTGGTAGAGCCAAAACTGGTGTTGAACACAATGCTTCCTTTAGCTTAATAAAAGCTTCATGAGCTTCTTCAGACCAATCAAACAAATCCTTCTTCATTAAAATCGTCAGTGGTCTAGCAATTGAGCCGAAGTGCTGGAAAAAACGTCTGTAATAGCCAGCTAAACCCAAAAATCCCCTCAGCTGTTTTGTATTTTGAGGAATCAGCCATTCAGCAACTGCTTTAATCTTCATTGGGTCAGTAGAAATACCCGTTGCTTCGATAAAATGCCCCAAATACTCCACCTTATCAGTCGCAAATGCAAATTTACTCTAACACCCTATATGGACCAAAATACTTCGGAGACAATTTCTGATTCCCTCTTATCACCACTGAACCTTGCCGATATGACTGCAGCTTTGCATACACCAAATCTCCTAACTGAAAATTGCATTCAGACCTCCTCCTATTATCGACTTGCTCAATTCTATGTTGAGCTCATAACAAATGAAATTTGAGAATCAACAACATGTTTTCTCGTTCTTGCAAACTACTAGCTACGAGTAATACCTTCGATTCACTAGTTAAATAAGGTAAATGTTGTGGATGGGGTTGTCCATACACAACTTCATTAGACGTCAATTGTGTTGTAGTATGGAAGCTAGTATTATACCAATATTCAGCCAATGCCAACCATCTACTCCATTCTGCAGGTCTTTCACTACACATGCACCTCAAGTACGTTTCTACACAATGATTAACAACCTCTCTTTGACCATTACTTTGAGAATGATACGCAGATGAATAGATCAAAGCAACACCCTATAAAGTGAATAATTCCTTCCAAAAATCATTTAAGAAAACCGCATCTCTGTCTGTGACAATAGAGCTTGGTAATCCGTTTAACTTGAAGATGTTATCCAAGAATACCTACATAACACTCATGGCCGTGTAAGGATGCCTCATAGCCAAAAAAATGAGTTGCTTTCGTGAGTCTATCAACAACAACCAAAATCACTGTTTTACCATCAGAATTTGGTAATGAAATCCATAGATATATATGTCCATATAGCCGAAGGAATTGGTAACGGTTGAATCAAGCCGGGAGAAGCTACAATGTCATATTTACATGTTTGACATACCACACAGTTTCTTATATAACTCTGAATATCTTTTGACATTCCCTTCCAATAGAATATGCTTTTTACCTGCTGAGTTGTTGCATCTCTTCCTGAATGTCCATCTAGACGAGAACTATGCAGCCACTCCAAAATATCCTTTCTTAATTCTGGTTCTGCATGCACCACAATTTATTCCTTCCTGCGTAATATGTTTCTTGACCAGACAAAGTGGAGTTTATTACTCGGATTTTCCTTTAAAGCCGTGATAATTGCTTTAATCAATAAATCCGTTTCATAGCCATCATGAATTTGCTTCATAAAATCACAATCCAACACAGATAAGGCCATATGCAGAATTTATGAACCCTCCACTCTAGATAGAGCATCAACAACCAAATTTTCTTTATCCTCCTTGCATTGTATCTCGTAATCAAACTCCAAGAGTTTTGGTAACTATTGTTGTTGCATAGGAGTATTCAACCTTTGTTCCAAAAAATATTTGAGGCTACGTTGGTCTGCTTTTATCACGAAGTGGCCCATTAGAAGATAGTGACGCCATTTTTGAACTGCAAAGACAACTGCCAATAACTCCTTTTCGTAAATAGAAAGGTGAAGTATTTTCCTTTTCATATGACGGCTAATATAAGCTAGCGGGTGGTTAGTTTGTATGAGTATTGCACAGATGCCGTGACCACAAGCATCAGTTTTTACTACAAATGGCTGGTAGAGCCAAAACTGGTGTTGAACACAATGCCTCCTTTAGCTTAATAAAAGCTTCATGAGCTTCTTCAGACCAATCAAACAAATCCTTCTTCATTAAAATCGTCAGTGGTCTAGCAATTGAGCGGAAGTGCTGGAAAAAACGTCTGTAATAGCCAGCTAAACCCAAAAATCCCCTCAGCTGTTTTGTATTTTGAGGAATCAGCCATTCAGCAACTGCTTTAATCTTCATTGGGTCAGTAGAAATACCCATTGCTTCGATAAAATGCCCCAAATACTCCACCTTATCAGTCGCAAATGCACATTTACTCTGCTTTGCATACCATTTTTGTTCTCTCATAATGTCAAACACTTGTTTCAAATGATCCAAGTGTTCCTCCATCGAACTGTTGTATATCAAAATATCATCAAAGAATATGAGAACAAATTTCCTCAAAAACTTCCTGAAAACGACATTCATTAGTCCTTGAAACATGGCTGGTGCATTTGTTAAGCCAAACGACATCACAATGTATTCATAATGATCACTGTGTGTCTTAAATGCAGTATTGTGGATATCATCATGAGCCACACGTACTTGATGATAAACGACCCTTAGATCAATCTTTGAGTAAATGCTTGACCCACCCAATTCATCCATAAGATCATCTATCAATGGAATAGAAAATCTATATTTCACGGTCAGACCATTTAAGCTTTTGTAATCAACACACAATCTTCGTGAATCATTTTTCTTTTTCACCAACACCACAAGAGATGCACAAGAGCTACTGCTTGGTTGAACTGTTCCAGCTTTGAGTAACTCATGCACTATCTTATCAATCTTATTCTTTTGATAAATTGCATAACGATATGGCCTCTGATTCACCGGATTAGCTCCCTCGATCAACTGAATTTTATGATTGTGGTTCTCACGGAATGGAGGTAAACCTTCGGGTTCCTAAAAAATATCAGAATAGTCCTCTAATATTTTGGTGACTTGAGGGAGTTGCATTCTCCCATCTACTTTAGTTTCAATCGCAAATAATGAAATCTGCTCCTCTCCAACATCCTCTGTCAAACACAAAATTGATAATTCCACTACTTCCTCTGTTTTCTTATTCAACTTGGAAGCTTTTATTGCCCTTACTGATCACTCTTGAATACCATGCAAAACCACCTTCCGATTACCCCATTCAAACTTCACAGTCAACTTCGGAAAGTTTCAAGTGATATTCCCCAATTTATAGAACCATTGTACTCCCAACACTACATCACATCCTTTCAATGGAATAACAATAAAATTATCGGTGAAACTCGTACGCTGAAAGTCCCATTGAAAGTTCTGTACTTTTGTTTCCACACCTACATGACTACCCCTATTTGCTACTCTCACCTTTGCATTAGCACTTTAAAACAATTTACAACCCAACTTCACAGCCATTTGTGTACTATGAAGTTATGAGTTGATTATATTTTCAGCAACATAAACAGATTCTTCTTCTGATGCACTCCCTTCACTCGCAATGTATTATAAGAAGTGATTCCATGTAAAGCATTGAGAGATATATGTGCAATTTCTCTTTCATGCTCAATGTTTTCCTTCTCATCTGGTTCCATTTCTACCATATCTTCGTCATTCTCAAATTCCAAGTAAAACAATTGTGCTTTGCGATGAGTTTTGGCATGCTCAATACTATACTTCTCATCACAATGATAGCACAATCCCTTTGAGCGTCGTTCATTCACTTCTTATGTAGTCAGAAATTTTTATGGCTTATGTTGTGTGGCTTCTAAATTAGGCACACCACTCGTTTCACAAGGAATATGCATCTTTTCTTAACGTCAAAATCCCTTTAGAAGAACCGGATAGCTGATATCCAATTGATGAATATTTCTTCTGTTGAGGATGAGCAGACTCATACATTCTTCCCAAAGAAAAACAACTTTGACAGTCTTTGGTTTGAACATCTTCACCTGCATATGTGTTTCAAAGCATAAACCATCTAGATAATTTTGCACCAACATATCTTCTGAAAGACTATCACTTCCCAGTCGATTCCTTACACTCTCAAACTTGTTATGATATTCAACAATTCTATTAACCTCCTGTAACTTCTTTAATTCCTCCACCGGATCATCCCAAAGATCCTCAAATCGCTCTATCAAAACTTCTTTATATGTTTTCCAATCTTTCAACACCAGATAACCATATTCCGAATTCACTAAAGATTGATGCCAATTCGCTGCAATATCTTCTAAATGAATTGAAACCATATTTACCGTAACATCTTCTGGTGTGTGATCAATCTCAAAGAATTGCTCCACCTTAAAGAGCCACTCCTTTAATTTGTCTCCATTAAAGCGTGGAAAATCTATCTTCGGTAATCTTGTAACGCCATTATTACTCTTCATCGACCCCGATGGTGAAGACTCGGAACTCCGACAAAATGTTCGTGAGTTCTCTGGACCAAATTGATTTGATAATTTTCGCATCAATTCCTCCAGCTTCGCAAACTTCTGATCAAATTTATCATCCTTATATGTGAATTTTTGAACCAGATTTTCTTCCAAATTTTTAAATCGCGAGTCAATTTTCTCCAATGTATCATCCTTCAACTCCAAACATTTCTTGAATGCTCGGAACTGATTTCCAACAGCTTCTTCAAAAGTATTCACCGATTCTAGCCGATGCACAAAAGATCTTGTATCCGGCATTGTCGCGAGGTTCGACTGGTAATTAATACCTTTGATACAATTAGAATATAATGAATCAATACAATCTTATTAGCTTCAATGAAATCCAACATTCAATACAACAAAGAATATCATAGCTCACCTTCAAGAAATCATGAACAAGAGGATTTCAAGATTGGATGAACTTAATAAATTACAGAGCAAGGGAAAGAGATGAGTAACAAACTCGTTAACAACAATAACAACTCATTTGATCTAAATATTTAGTTACTTAATACTCCAATTCTGATTATTAACACCGACTCATCTCAGCCTTTGATCCTTCCTCTTAATTTTGAGCCACACACGTGTCTTTTCTTCCACTTCCACCTCTATACTATATCACTTTCACCTCCTTGTTGCTTTTTTCCGGTGTCATCGGATCCGTCATCACCGTCAAGTTTCAAGCGATTTTTCACTATTTTTCTTTCTCTTTCTCGTGTTTAGTTTTTGAGATTCGCTTAGAAATAGCTTAAATTTTGTTATTCAATTTGGAGATTCAAATTGAAAATTTCATTTTAGAATCTTTTCTAAATTTTTATTATATAATTAAATAACCCGAGAGTATACATATATATTAAAGTTATTTTCGTAGTCTAAAAGGGGGTTATGTTGATAATTTATGTATTTGTAGAGATTTAATCGTTTTGAATCGTTGTTATCGGTAAAATGAAGTACAACAAGTACAATTACTATAACTACTTAACTTTTATGAATTGGATGTAATTGATACAATTGGTATAACTGATATAACTGGTATACTGTTGTTAATATTTTCTTTCAACAAAATAATATGGAGTGCATCATATGTCTTACTGAAACATTTTTTATGATATTCAAGATGTAAGGATCATACCTTCGCATCATACCTCCGCATTATAAAAAAAGAAAGAAAAGAAATCTTGGATTGTAAATTCAGGAAAGAAATCCTGGATTTTTAAATAACTAGGTATGCATCAATTGTAAATTCTAGAAAAAAGACTCCTGGATAATTCAAAGCTTATTTGATAATTATACTAAAACCAATAATGTGTAACTCGTTTGTGTATACTTTGTAGCTCTCTTTCGTGATGTTGGATGTTAAGTTTTATTTAAAAATAATTACTACAATTATTTGGTACAACCGTGCTTTAATTGATTCTCATAAATTGTTGAATGTTAAGTTTATTTAAGTACAACTATTACGACTATTTGATATAATTATGTATAAATTAGTTATTACTGATATAAACAACTTAAATCAAATAAATTATAATTCAAATAGGGATTAGTTGTTTAGAAGAAATCTTTTAAAATCAGATAAATTTATTTTTGAGAATTAGTTACATCATTGTATTACTTTTACATCACCTACCTTAAATTTTGATGGTTAGTTTGTGAATCTTTACCCATAATTATAAAATAAAACAGATTATAATTTTTGCGCATATTATTGCACCAACATATGTAAAATATTTTTTTAATTAATTTCATTGGTACAACTATATAAATTTAGTTTAGATTAGGATATAACTTTTTACAAGTTTAAACCATAAAATACAACTATGAAAAAAGTTGTACACCTAAATTGTTCGGATACAATTATGCGCAAACTTAACGTCGCACATGTCCAAAAGTCGGTGCACATGTCTAAAAGCCAGCATACATGTCCAAAAGTCGATCCACATGTCTAAAAACAGCGCACGTGTCCAAAAGTCGTCACGTGTTTCTTTTAATATTTATTCATTAATTATTTTTATGTATTTTAATTGTATTTTTAATAACAGATGTACCAATTATACTAGTCCTATCAAATTTGAAAGTATTGTATTAAGTTTGAACGTAAATAAATAATCGATTGCATCTAATTTCAAAAGTACAAAAATGTAGTTTAAAAAAAAATTATACTTAAATATCACCTTCTCACCTTGCTGTAATAATTTAAACGCAGTTGTACCAAAGAACACTTTTGTACTAACTTATATGCATTTGTACTAAAGAACACTAGTTTTACTGATCCGAATTTCACATTTAATTTTCTAAATAAAATTGTGTGGTTTTGGAGTTTTGGAATTTCGGGTTTTTTGCGATTGAATCAACGGCCCAAATGACCTTCAAAACTGAATCAAATCTTCACATATTCCCTATATTTTTATCATTTATTTTTAAATAAAAAATATAAATAATTGACTAAAAAATCTGAAAGTTAATAATAATTACCGATACAATCAGAAAATACCCAACTCATTGAAATCGGGTCGACCTGGTTTGATTTAAAAAAAAAATTAAACAACTTAAATCGATAAAATTAGGATAAGTTTATTTTACCTTTTCTCTCTTCTCTCCCACGAAACACGATTTCGGCCACTCTCCTCACGATCTTCATCTTCATCTTCAACTGTTCTTGTCAACTTTCCTAACTTCTTTTTCCTTATTTTCTTCTTCAACTCCCTCTCACTTCACATTCAAACGTCACTCCTCTCAGAATTGTTGTGAAATTGTTGCGGCATCTTCAATCGGCATCACTTCACTTTGCATTCGCATTCAAACGGCAGTCAAACGGCATTCTTTTCCGGATTTGTTGCAAAACCGAAGTAAAACTCCGTAGAACTAAGGGATTAATTTTGAAATTCCATAAGAGAACTTCGTTTGTGTCGATTTCGATTAGATTGTATGGATTTCGGGTGTGCTAATTCGTTTGTTTTTTGCAAGATGCCTCAAACAAAAAATCCTACCTACGGATGTGGAGAAAGTCCGCATGACGGAGGAGATAATGTGGAAGGAAGAGCTATCGTCGGAGGATCTACAATCGTTTACGAAGATCCAACCGATTCTGAGCACAAAGGAAACAGTCCGCGAACTTTTTCCGACTAAGATTCCATGGTATGTTTCGATTTTTAGAGGTAGAACTAAGTAGAATTTAGTCAAACTGATATTTTTGGTAGTGATACTAAAAGAACTCGGTAAAACTGTGTTGGAAATTAATATTTTTTTGGTTAGTAACACTAAATGGAACTAGTAACACTAAAGAGAACTAGTAAGAGTAGAAGAATTAGGTAAAACTATATCTTAAAATTGATAATTTTTTGGTTACTAACACTGAGTAAAACTAGTAACAATAAAGAAAAATAGTAATACTGGTACTACTGAGTAGAACTATGTTGCAAAATTGATGTTTTCTGGGTTGGTAATACTAGGTGAAACTAGTAACACTAACTAAAAGTAGTAAAATTAAACATAACTAGTAACACTGGATTCACTTGGTAAAACTATGTAGTAAAATTGATAATTTGTGGTTAGTAACATTGAGTAAAACTAGTAACACTGAACAAAAATAATAGTACAGGTATGACTCAGTAAAATTGTGTAGTAAATATATGTTTTTTGGGTTAGTAACACTAAATAAAATTAGGTAAAACTATGTAGCGAAACTTATGAATCTAAATTGTAACACTTGGTAACACTAGAAAACTATTTACGTTTTGCAGAATTTTGGTGAGGAAACAGAGGCTTTACAGTCGATGCAAATGTACTTCCAGCCATCTAAATACACGAAAAAAATCAAGATCCCCACGAGGTGTTACATCACTGAAGTAGTGGAGATGTTAGAAAATTTGAAGTACCCCCTTCGAGTAGAGGAAAAGAGGTGGTTTCACCGTCATCCAAAGCTCAAACATTTTTTCCACATCTTCAAAGATAAAAACCACAAAGTAATGGGATTGTGGATGCTCCTCATTCGCACTGTGCGAACAAAAAGAAAAAGAGAAGTTTGGTTCGTCGTAAACGGAACTCCCATACGGTATGAGATAAGGGAACATGCACTCATCTCCGGGCTGGACTGCCGGAATTATCCCGTCAACTACCAAAGTATATGGATAGTATGGAATTTATAAAAAAAAATTCGAAAGGGGAGCAAAGGTGAGATACGTAGACTTGAAGGAGAATTTGAAGGGTTTGAGACCTTCACAAGATAGGTTGAAGATGGTTGTCTTATATTTTTTATCAAGCATTATTATAGGACCAACAAAGACAGGAGAAGATGCACCTTTCGTCGAGCCATTCTTCCACAAGCTGTGAGCGATCTCGATCTCTACAAGACATTTCCATGGGGGAGGTTATCTTTTGATCACATTATGCGAGAGATCTCGCATACAATGGATCAATTCCTAGGGGGTGGTGAAGGAACTAGGATGGTGAAGGATTACCAGTGGACTATGCCCATATTTTGTACGCCGTTGAAGATAAATATGATTTTAAATATTGCTAAATTGTACTTGTTTTATAATGGAAACTAATAATATTTGTTTGTATAGATTCTAGCGTTTAAGGCAATTCCCGAGCTTAGGAAGAAATTCTGGGAAGATGTTTCAGGTACTGATAGCACGTGTCCTCGGATGTGCAAGACAAAGTTCAAACGCAGTGCTATGAAGGGCTTCAGTCTTGATGAGATCAACGAAGTCCTTGGTAGCACTAAGGTTAGTTATCTGTAGTGTTATTATTTTATATTTTTAATATGTTAAACTAATGTTGACATTTCTTTTTTCAGGAAATAGAGAGTATCTTGGTGGCATCCTGATGGGGACATCAGATCGTATGGCCGGCCCGGAGACCAGATTGGCCGACCAGGGAGCTTGTCCAAGACAGCCGAGCAATTTGGCACGTCTGTCGGCCCAAGCGGTACAGCCGGGCTTTCGACCAGCCGGGCCGGACCGACCAACATTTCCGGTAGAGAGGCCCAAACCTCCGTCCCAACTGGCGGCGACGTGGATGACATCGCCAGCCCAATTGGTGATGCCGCCGACTTCGGGATCAACTTGGCCGGCTCCAATGTTACTTCGGCCAGTACCTTGCACAGTCCAGCCGGTACAGCCGATCCAACCGATTGCACCACCATTTCAACATCTACACAAAGAGACTCGGACCAGATAAGCTACCAGCTTCAAGACATGCATCTAGATGAATTTTCTACACCAGTGGTGCCACCAGGAGCAATAAAAAGAAGCAGATCAAGGGCGCTGTTCGACAAGTTCAGCTTGTGGGTCAACAAGCTCCTAGAGGATGATCGACAAAGAACATTGGGCCAAGAGTGCAAAGAAGAGTCCAAAGGCTTCTCAACAATGCAAGGGACTTCAGAGACTTAGGCGTTAGTGGCGAGAGAGGCCAGGGCCCAAAGATTCATAACCCTACTCCAAGTCGAAGACTAGGAGCTAGGCGCGTGCATACCACAAGGTCGGTCACATTCCATTTCTTGGCCGATAGGTAAGAATGGTAAGTTTTCAAATTATATACTTGCCTTTTTCTGTTTTGCAGGGTAGGATTTAGAATGTTTACATTTTGAGTCAAAGAAAATTTAGATAGAAGTCCTTTTTCGGTTATTCACTTTTGTAATTTTTCCATTTGTGCACTTTTGTAAGTTTTTCATTTTTCTTTGAGTCGACCCTATAAGGTCAAGCTGTCATGCATATTAATAAGGCTCCTTTCACCATTGTAGTTCGACAACCCTTTTTCTGATATGAATAAAGATCGAATTTTCTTTCTACAAGTTTTTCTCTCAAGAGACTTGTGCGATTAGAACCTAGTCGAGACTAGCCCTCCTAGCTCTAAGTTTGTGATTTATCACAAGATTCATCACCCCTCGTGTGGTTCACTTCACCCTTCCATCCATTACCAAACCGAAAACCCCCATCCATAAGCCTAAAGTTGAGTTCGTCACCTAATCTTCTCCACACAGTCCACGCGCGTACAGCCTTGAATCGAGGCTTGTATCATTTTGGTATCAGAGCTTAAAGCTCCTAAAACCAGGTTGTTTTTATCCTTTACTTAGTTTTGTTTCCAGTTCTTGCAGTAGTTTAAGTTTCATTCAAAAAAAATAAAAAAATAACATCTAAGTTCAATCCGAGTGCATCTAGCTCCTACGTGCATCACTAGGTTCTAGAATCATTCTTTGCATTGCAATTCATTTTTCCTTTTTCTGTTTAAGCATATTTCCATTATCATTAAGTTAAATTAAAAAGCAAAGAAAAAGAAAATAGAAAAATATCAAAAAGAAATCGACCAAAAAAAGGATCCAAGATATTTAGCATTAATTGTTAAGAGTTTCCATTTTTCATATTTTCATTTTTTCTAGCTTTTTCCTTTTTGCATTATTCGACTTCTACTATAAAAAAAACCTTCCTAATCGATATAGGAGCAAAATAACTTGTGTTTTTCTTCTTGTAGTACGCAATGGTAGAAGGGAATCAAGATGCAGCCGAGGCCATGATGGCCATGTTCACCACCCTCTAAACGCAACTCGCATCAATCGGCTAGAGATTGGAGTGCGTGGAAATGCCGGTGAGGTTCCTGATCACCCTAGGACACGGCTCGAACAAGGGGAGCCCCAGCAGGTTGGAGATGAAGACACGCAGCCCCACGGCTATCACCCTAGACCGAGAGGACCTCCACGGCAACCAAAAGCAGAAAGCGATGGCTTCGAGCCCTATGGTCATCACCAGAGACCAAGAATGCCTCCTAGACATCCTGAGAATGGAGATGAATACGCCTATAACAGGGTAATTCATCCTAATGTTAAATTAATACCTCCTAGTTTTGTAGGAAAAGTAGACCCCGAATCCTATCTAAATTAGGAGAGGAGGATGGATCACATCTTCGATCACTACAACCAAGCAGGCCCTAGGAGAGTCTCCATGGCAGTAGCATAACTCACGGATAATGCCCTCATCTGGTGAGATCGTGAGGTTTCTCACCGAAGGAGGAGAAGATTGAGGCTCGTAGACTCATGGGTCGACATGAAAGATCTCAAGAGACAAAGGTTTGTTCCACCTTATTTCCATAGAGATTTGCAACGACGTTTTCGTACTTTTAAACAGAGCACCAGATCAGTAGAGAAGTACTACGAAGAGTTTGAAAGGCTAAGGAACAGGCTGGAGCTCAATGTTGATAAAGAGGCATTGATGGCGCAATTCTTGTATGGGTTGCAAGAGAGAATCAGCCGTAAGGTGGAGAGACAAATCTACAACAACTTCAAGGACTTGTTCCACCTATCTGTCCAGGCTTAGCAGCACATCAGGCGTAAGAGCCAAGACATCCGCAGCAAGCCTAAGACGCCTTGGGCACCAAGCAATTGCCCCAAGCCCGTAGACAAAGGCAAGAGCATACAGATCAAATCACGGTTCAAGAGCAAGCCTCCTGAGCAAACCCATGACCAGAGAGAGCCTAGTAAGTCTTCTAACCCTTAGAAATCACGTGACATCACTTGCTTTAAGTGTAGGAGTCGCGGTCACATCTCAAGGGAGTGCCCAAACAACCGTGTCATGCTGATCATGGAAGCTGGAAAGTATGAGTCCCAAGACGAAGAAGACTATGAGCCAGAAGGGGAATACGATAACATTGAGTACCCTGATGTGGGGGAAGTGCTAGTCACTAGGCGTATTCTCAGCGCAATGGTAGACCCCTCAGAGACCATTCAAAGGGAGAACATCTTCCACAGTCGTTGCACCATCAAGGGAAATGTATGTAACCTCATCACAGATGGTGGTTCTTGCACTAACTAGTGCGTACATGGTTGATAAGCTAGGTCTAGAGAATACAAGGCACCCTCGACCATATAGACTGAGGTGGCTCGATGACAAAGTGGAGCTCAAGATGCATGAGCAAGTAACTGTGCCATTTAGTGTGGGCATATACCAAGACCAGGTAGTGTGCGACGTGGTGCCAATGCAAGCTGGCCACCTTATGCTAGGAAGGCCATAGCAGTTTGAAAAGGAGACCAGGCATGATGGCCGAACCAATCTCTACACCTTTGTGCACGACAAGAGAAAGATCAGCCTAACTCCTCTCACACCTGCCCAGGTACATGAGCTACAACAACAAATGAGTAAGGAAAAGAAACTCATTAAATCAAATTTTCTTATTCAACCAAGTCATGTCCGGAGAGCTTTAGCCTCGAAGGATTTAATGTTGCTAATGGTCTTTAAGGAGATTTTGAGTATAGAAAAGGAACAGGTAGAGCTCCCTCCTGAAGTAGAAGCTCTCCTCAACATGTTCCATAATGTATTTCCGGAGGAGATACCAGCAGGCTTGCCTCCCCTACGTGGCATAGAGCACTAGATCGACCTCGTTCCCGGAGCAGACCTGCCTAACCGGCCAGCCTACCGGATGAGCCCAGAGGAGTCTAAGGAGCTTGAGAAGCAAGTCAAGGAGCTCATGGAGAAAGGCTATGTTCGAGAGAGCCTCAGTCCATGTGATGTACCAGTGCTGCTAGTACACAAGAAGGATGGGACTTGGCGAATGTGTGTGGACTGCCAAGCAATCAACAACATCACAGTCAATTACGGCATCCGATACCACAGCTGGATGACATTCTAGATGAGCTGAGTGGAGCCACGGTCTTCTCCAATATAGACCTCAAGAGTTGGTACCACCATGTCAGAATGAAGCAAGGTGATGAGTGAAAGACCGCTTTCAAGACAAGCAAGGGCTCTACGAGTGGACAGTCATGCCATTCGGCTTGACTAATGCCCCCAAATACTTTCATGCGCCTTATGAACCAAGTTCTTAGGGCGTACATTAGTAAGTTCGTTGTGGTTTACTTTGATGACATTTTAGTTTACAGTAAGTGCCTAAAGGATCACCTCACACACCTTGAGTTGGTACTTAAAACCCTTCGACAAGAAGAGCTTTATGCCAATCTCAAGAAGTGCATCTTTTGTACTGATAAACTTGTCTTTTTAGGTTTTGTTTTAAGTTCATAGGACTTAGAGGTTGATGAAGAGAAGATTCGAGCCATACAAGAATGGCCAACACCGAGCAACATCAGTCAACTGAGGAGCTTCCACGGTCTGGCCAGCTTCTACAAAAGATTCGTGCTCAACTTCAGCAGTATTATCTCACCATTGACGGCAATAGTAAAGAAGGATGTGGGATTCAGCTGGGGAGAAGCTCAGGAGAAGGGGTTCTAGGCCTTGAAGGACAGCCTCACACATGCACCAGTGCTAGTCCTGCCCGACTTCAACAAGACATTTGAAGTGGAGTGCGATGCCTCTGGAATAGGCATAGAAGCGGTGCTAACGCAAGGAGGAAGACTAGTGGCATACTTCAGTGAGAAGTTATGTGGTGCCTCACTGAACTACCCCACCTACGACAAAGAGCTCTATGCCCTAGTCTGAGCCTTGGAGACTTGGCAGCACTACTTGCTGTCCAAGGAGTTTGTGATCCACACTGATCACGAGACTCTCAAACACCTCAGAGGGCAAACCAATCTCAAGAGGAGACATGCCAGGTGGATGGAGTTCATAGAGACCTTCCCATACATCATTAAGTACAAGAAGGGCAAGGATAATGTGGTAGCCGATGCACTATCAAGGAGGTTTGCCTTGATATCCACCATGGAGGCAAAGGTCTTAGGATTCGAGCACATCAAGAACCTATATAAGGATGATCCTGACTTTGCTGAGAGCTACAAGGAGTGTGGCACAGGGAGTCATGGCAAGTTCTACATCCATAAGGGGTTCTTGTTCCGAGAGAGAAGGTTGTGCATACCACAAGGATCGTTATGGGAGCTTATCATCCTAGAAATTCATGGAGGAGGACTCATGGACCATTTTGGTGTCGACAAGACACTAGCAGTGGTCAAGGAGCACTTCTACTGGCCACACATCAAGAGGTCAGTAGAAGCCCATTGTGCAAGGTGCATCACCTGCAAAAAGGCGAAGTCCCGAGTGCACCCTCATGGGTTGTACCTCCCTCTGCCCATACCTACACATCCATGGGTGAACATCTCAATGGACTTCGTTCTAGGTCTACCCAAGATCAACCACAAAGATGCTATCTTTGTAGTGGTGGAAAGATTCTCCAAGATGGCACATTTCATCCCATGTGCCAATGTCAATGATGCCACGCAAACAGCCGAGCTGTTCTTCAGGGAGATAGTACGGCTTCACGGAGTGCAAAGGACCATCGTGCCAGACAGGGACACCAAATTCCTCAGCCACTTCTAGAGGACCCTATGGAGTAAGCTAGGCACGAAACTGCTCTTCTCTACCACCTGCCATCCTCAAACCGATGGCCAAACTGAAGTAGTCAACCGGACATGATCGACTCTTCTCAGGACTACACTAGGGAAGAACCTCAAGACTTGGGTGGAGTGCATGCCATTCATAGAGTTCGCATACAACCGAGCCGTGCACTCACCAACCAAGAAGACCCCTTTTGAAGTAGTCTACGACTTCAACCCCCTAACACCTTTGGAGCAAACGCCACTACCACCAGTAGAGATGACCAACCTCAACGGAGCATCCAAGGTGGAGTTCATAAAGAAGATACACCAGAAGGTAGTAGAAAACTTGGAGAAGAGGACCGGGCAGTACGTGACTCATGCCAACAAGGGAAGAAAGGAGGTGATTTTTCAACCAGGCGATTGGGTGTGGCTACACCTACGGCAAGAGAGGTTCCCCAACTTAAGGAGTTCCAATCTGGCCCCAAGAGGAGATGGACCATTCAGAGTGCTGGAGAGGATCAACAACAACGCCTACCGGATCGAGCTTCCAGGTGAGTTTAATGTGTCTAACACATTCAACGTAACTGATTTAGCCCATTTCCATGCAGATGGACCAGTTTTGAGGTCAAAACCTACTGAAGTGGGAGGTGATGATGGGGACATCAGATCGTATGGCCGCCCAGGAGACCATACTGGCCGACCATGGAGTTTGCCCGAGACAGCCAAGCCATTTGGCACATCTGCGGACCCAAGCGGTATCGCCGGGCCTTCGACCAGTCGGGCCGGACTGACCAACATTTCCGGCAGAGGGGCCCAAACCTCCGGCCCAACTGGCAGCGATGTGGATGACACCGCCGGCCCAATTGGTGATGCCGCCGGCCCCGGGATCAACTTGGCCGGCTCAGATGACAATTCGGCCAGTACCTCGCACAGTCCAGCCGGTACAACCAATCCAGCCGATTGCACCACCATTTCAACATCTAAACAAAGAGACTCGGATCAGGTAAGCTACCAGCTTCAAGACATGCATCTAGATGAAGTTTCTACACCAGTGGTGCCACCAGGAGCAATGACAAGGAGCAGATCAAGGGCGCTATTCCACAAGTTCAGCTTGTGGGTCGACAAGCTCCTAGAGGATAATCGACAAAGAACATTGGGTCAAGAGTGCAAAGAAGAGTCCAAAGGCTTCTCAACAATGCAAGGGACTTCAGAGACTTGGGCTTTAGTGCCGAGAGAGGCCAGGGCCCAAAGATTCATAACCCTACTCCAAGTCGAAGACTAGGAGCTAGGCGCGTGCATGCCAAAAGTTCGGTCACCTTCCATTTCTTTGCCGATAGGTAAGAATGGTAAGTTTTCAAATTATATACTTGTCTTTTTCTGTTTTGCAGGGTAGGATTTAGAATGTTTACATTTTGAGTCAAAGACAATTTAGGTAGAAGTCCTTTTTCGGTTATTCACTTTTGTAATTTTTCCATTTGTGCACTTTTGTAAGTTTTTCATTTTTCTTTGAGTCGACCCTAGAAGGTCAAGCTGTCGAGCATATTAATAAGGCTCCTTCTAGCATTGTAGTTCGACAACCTTTTTCTGATATTAATAAAGATCGAATTTTTTTTCTACAAGTTTTTCTCACAAGAGACTTGTGCGCTTAGAACCTAGTCGAGACCAGCCCTCCTAGCTCTAAGTTTGTGATTTATCACGAGGTTCATCACCCCTCGTGTGGTTTATTTCACCCTTCCATCCATTACCAAACAGAAAACCCCCATCCAGAAGCCTAAGGTTGAGTTTCTCACCTAATCTTCTCCACACAGCCCAAGCGCGTACAGCTTTGAATCGAAGCTTGTATCACATCCCCTGATGAAGAATCACTACTTTCTGAAATCTATGAAGTAGAAGACGTTGAGGATCATAACGATGTCATTATCCAAAGTTAGACGACATGTCTACTTCATGAGAAGAAACTGGTATTCTTCGAGGAAATATATAACGAATACGTTGCTTCGCTAGCAGACCCCGTGAATGCATCCCCGTGAATTTCATGCACCCCTTACACCCCATGCACCCCTTGCTGAACGATTGGAGAATACACCTAGTGAGAATGTGCCCATTCCCGGATTGGTAGAGGTCGTGAAGAAGATGGAGGAGGGCTTCAAAAAATTGGATGAGAAAATGGATGGACTATACACAAAGATTGTATTCGTGGAAAAATACGTGAAAGACCAATTAGAACAAACTAGGATGTATGAACAGATGGATTACGGTGGTGTTAGAGAACATGTAATGGTAATATTAGGTGTTACTTAGTATTACAAACATTTAGTAATACTTACTATAATTGTTTTTGAATTATAGGATATGTAGAAAAGTCCAAGGCAAGAGGATAGGCAGGAGGATGTTGCCGATGATGCGGATGAAGATAGGGCCGATGATAGGACCATTGATGCGGAAACGATAAATGTGTTTGTATTAAAAAGTAATACTGAATAACACTAATTGTTTTGACTATAGGGTGCGAAGGACGGGGATGAAGTCTAAGGAGTTGGAGATGGAGTTGGTGATGTGGACAAAAGCGTTGAGAAAAACGTGGAGAAAAGTCCAGTAACGGATGATGATACAACCGTTGACATGAGAATGGTAAATGTGTTTGTCTTAATTAGATTCGAGGAAAAAGTAATACTTTATAATATTGAGTAACACTAATTGTTTTGATTATAGGGTTCACAGGACGTAGATGAAGTCTTAGGCGTTGGAGAAGGTGATTTGGAGGCAGAAAGCGCTAAAAGTCCAGAACCGACGAAGATCCCAACCAACCTTCCAACCAACCTTCCAACCGAGGTTCCAACCGAGGTTCCAACCGAGGTTCCAACCGAGCGTACTTTACAACGTACCTTCATTAGAAAGAAAAAAAGAAATCCTTCTGGTGCTGTGAATACTCCATACACAAGGTGGCCAATGCGAAGAAGGAATGCTGATAGAGAAAGATCGCAAAAAATCAGTTTCATCGTATGTTGCTCTCTAGTTGTTATTTGGTAAAACTTATAATATTTGGTAGAACTACATAAAACTAGTGTTGTTGTTTTTCAGACTTATTTCAAGTGAAAAGTTTAAGAAATATGGTTGATTGCTTTTGATAATATTAAAATATTATAGATTAATATAATTTCTACAAACTATAAAAATTTCTAAAATTTAAAAAATTAAGTTTTTCCTTTAAAAAATTATACAACTCTTACAAATTATGAAAATTATACAAAATATACAAAACTTATAAAATTTGAAAAAATAATTTTTTTCTGGACACTTTCTATTTTTGGCAGCCATTTTTTTGTAGCCGCCATTTCCTTTTTTGGGAGCCACCGATTACAACTAGTTTTACAGAAATTTTTAGTAATACGGATAGTGTTATTTTAGATGTTTTTGATTTAAATTAGTTTTACCTAATAAAAATTAAGTTTTTTAGTTTTACATTTGTTCATAATGAGTTAAATTATGTTTGTTATCACTCTGGATATTGATATTTCTTGAAAATTTTGTTATGTGTGTTTTCGTTTTAAAATAAGTGATTATGAGAAAGTGGTTATAAAATTATAAGATGTTTAGTAAAATATATTCTTATAAGACATTATTATGTATTGATTTTTAATTGTTATATTGAATACATGTTTTTGAGATTTTATAGTTTCTTAGATAACACAAACTATTTTATGTTAACTTCTATGTTTGTTTTGTAATAAATTTTTCAAATCAAATTCAATTCCTTATTTACAAATTTTCCATAACAGTAATACTAGTTTTACGTAGTTTTACTTCAAATGTTCAATAATACCAATGTTACCTAATGTTCTGATATACTGGTATTACAAGCTAGTGTTACGTATTTCTCCAAAACAAAAAGTTGTCTTTTACAAACGTTCTCAAATAAGCAGTACTAAAAATAACAGAATGAAAAATACAATTATTCATATACTATTAGCGTTCCCAAATAACCAAGATGCCAAATTTCATCTTGGCAACCTTTTATTATTAGTCCGTTTGCGGCGTTCTTCGGTAGATGGAAATCTCTTCAATCTCTTTCTTTCTCTCTTATTGTTATAATTCGGAGACATGATTTGCAAGTTTTTGATGTAATCCGGGACATTCCACTCATACTTATCCGACACTACGTAAATTGTCCTACTATATGCTAGTGCCCACAACTCCACGGAATAATACTTTGAGCACAAATCATGAAAAAAGATATCCTGTGCTTTATCTTCACACTTCATGTATTCCATGACAGCGGTTGTTGCATGTACACAATGGTACTTGTCAATATCAAAACGTTTACAACTGCAAGTTTTCCTTATCAAATTCACCAAGTACTTCTTTCCATCACTTCCGTTCACAACATACTCTAGCTCGAAAGTGTTTAGCTCCGTCAAAGTTAATACAACTGCCTCTTTACATGTATTGTGAACTAAATTTTCCACAAAAGGAACTAGTTGTGGTAATTCGATCCAGAAACCGCATCTTTTTTATGCTTGTTAAACCATTCAGAGTTTTTGAGATAATCACATCAATCATGGGTAGGAAGGGATACTTCATACAGTTTGAAAATGTACTGCTCAATGACTCCGCACAGTTACTTTTCTATATATGTTGTACCTTTCGCCTCGAAAATAACATCTTGCCCAATGTTTAACATCAGTTGTTTCATCCAAATACTTGGCCAAAAAAGGATATCTAGACCTAAATTCACCATAAACCCGCATGAATTTCCAAACAACTACGTCTTTGTTTACGTTAAAAACGTGCCCTTTCACATTTTGAGACAATGCCATATGCAATATCCATGATACGCGTTTGGATAAACTTCACTTATTGTCTTTATGAGACTTACATTTCTGTCACTCATAAATACCAAATCTGAAGAGTCGGGAACAACGATTTTCATGCTTTCAAAAAACCAAATCCAACTTGCATAGTTATCGCCATCAAGTAGCCCAAAGGATATGGGATAATGGTGAAAATTAGGATTTTGAGCTGACGCAAAAATTAGGACACCACCATATCCATTCTTAAGAAAAGTTGCATCCACCGTTATCACTTTTCTCATGCATTGAAACCCTTCGATGCTAGCTCCCAATGCGATAAATAAATACTTGAATTTTTTGCTTCGTCCAATTTCACTCTTGTTACTGTACTATGATTAACATTCTCCAACATGTACAAATATTGATACAAAAACCTCATAACTTTCTGCTAAAATACCACGAACACGAGTAAGAGCTTTTTTTGATCCCTCTCAACACTGTGTAATATGACACTTTCACACCAAATTTATATTGAACCAGAGATACAAGACTTTTAACAGTAGGGGTGTGCAATTGTCCTAGAAAATCAGCATGTAAAACATCTGCAACTAATCTTGGTGTGCCTTTTTTTATAGTTGCTTGTACTCGAACTAGCCCGAAAGCATGCATGCATTTTGTTGTAAGTTATAACTGAGAAATAATCTAACTTTCCAATCCTCGTAGCTCGTAAACTCCATTTACAGCTTCCTTGACGACATTGTAAAACTAATCTCGTTTTGTAAAAAAAATTTTATCGTAAAACTAAAACAATTCTGAAATGTGGCTCTATCCACCAAATCTTGCAATGGGTGCTTCGTTGTAAACTCTTATCCGGTCACAATACCCATACCGTCTTCCCATGCATCTATAAAATGACTATCCTGTGGAAGCTCAACATAGTTATCATGCATAGCTGAGCTACCAAAATCGTTACCCATATATTCACCATGTCGTACATTCTCTCCATCTCTAGTATCATCCTCATCAGTTTTGCCATCATGTTGTTCTACTCCACCTACGTAAGGTACAATGGCACTTGCATTAATCTTTTCATCCATTGAATGCAAGATGTAATAGTTAACACCACACGAACTATCTCGGCCCACTTTTGAAAATTGCTCCAAGAAATGATCTGTTCTGATGACCTCCACATACAAAATACATCAACGTTTTTCATTATCCATGGTATCTAGATAAACACACACATCCTCATCATCGGTAATAACTGATGGTATCTAAGCTCCCACTAACAATGGAATGTAACTCAATTTCAACTTCGTCTTACTTTCATCTATCGCAATCTTTCTGCATATGTTAGCTTCTAACATCGCCAACGTTATATCCTCTACATTTGTATTCTTAAACATTATACCGTATATGCGACCTTTCGAATTCCATATATAATCATTTTAAACAAATTCCCCGTAATCAAAATGTATGCTTACGTTCTTGCTCATTGTCTCCGGCAAAAGAATATAAAAAAAATTAGCAAGTTCATTCAGTAATACTAGTTCTACTAGTAATACATTTTTATCTACCGAATATTCATTACGGTTCTATCATTCATTGCCAATGAAAATTTCTAATACAATTACAAATTATAGATATACATTTAATGTGCATATAAAATTAATGACTTTTCAAATTTAGTTAATATCTTCAGTTACATATTCCCTTTAGTAATATCAGTTCTAGTAGTTTTACTTTTTTTTATAATACTTGTTTACTATTGTCATCAGTAATACCAGATTTACTAGTTTTACTTTCCTCATCAGTAATACCAGTATTACTAGTTTTATTTTCCTCTTCAGTAATACTTGTTTTAGTAGTTTTACTTTCTCATTAGTAATACTTGTTCTAGTAGTTTTACTTTCTTCATCCGTAAGATCCAGTAATACACAGTTCTACTTAACTCTCTTAGAACTGTACAATGATTTCAGCCTCAAATCTTTTTTAATTTCAAACGATTCGCTACAATTCAACATCCACAATACATCCCATAGTAATGCGTTCGAGATCGATCCATACAACATAGTTATAACTTGAATGTAGATCAAAAGAGTGGCTTTCATCCAAAATTTACAAATAAATCCTACTTTTCACAAATCCTTATTAATGTAAACCTTAATTTGGAAGTTGAAGCTTTGTTGAAGATCATGGCGGCGTCGATGGCGAGCTGTAGGATCAAATTCAGTGGCGCTAGAGGAGAAGTGGAGAAGAAGATGGCGATTCCGGAGAAGGGGAGAAGAAGATGGCCCTCCTGTTCTACAGATAGGTCACACGAGAGGAGAGAGAAAGGAGAGGGAGGATTTTTTGTTTTTGTTTTTTTTTAATTAATTTAAGTTAAATAAGAATCAATTGACCAAATGCCCCTCAAAGTTGAATCAAATCCTCACATATCCCATCTATTTTTTATCATTTAATTTTAAATGAAAAATATAAGTAATCGACCAAAAAACCTGAAAGTTGATCAAAATTACCTATCCAACCAGAAAATACCCACTCAAATCCATTAAAATCGGGTCGATCCGGTTTCATTTAAAAAAATTAATAAACTTAAAATCGACAAAATTAGGGCAAATTTTTTTACCCTTTCTCTCCTCTCCTGCGACGATTTCGGCCAGTCTTCGTCTTCCCTACGATCGAGCACCACTCTTCTTCAACTTCTTCAACTTCTTCTCTTCCATTTTCTTCTTCTTCTTTGCATTCTAACTTCTTTACTCCTCTCACTTTGCATTCAACTTCTCCGCATTCAATTCCCTTGTTGCGACATCTTCAATCGGCATCACTTCACTTCGCATTCGCATTCTTTCTCGGATTTATTGTAAAACCAAAGTAAAACTCTGTAAAACTAAGAGATTAACTTGAAATTTCATAAGAGAACTTCGTTTGTGTCAATTTTGATTAGGTTGTATGGATTTCGGGTGTGCTAATTCGTTTGTTTTTTTGCAGGATACCTCGAATGAAAAATCCTACCTTGGATGTGGAGAAAGTTCGCATGACGGAGGAGATAATGTGGACAGAAGAGCTATCGTCGAAGGATCTAGAATCGTTTACGAAGATCCAACCGATTTTGAGCACGAAGGAAATAGTTCGCGAACTTTTTCCGATCGAGATTCCATAGTATTTTTTTATTTTTAGTGGTAGAACTAAGTATAATTGAGTAAAACTGATATTCTTGGTAGTGATTCTAGAAGAAGTCGGTAAAACTGTGTTGGAAATTGATGTTTTCTGGGTTAATAACACTAAGTGGAACTAGTAACACTAAGGAGAATTAGTAAAATTAGAAAAATTGGGTAAAAATATGTTTTAAAATTGATAATTTTTGGGTAAGTAACATTGAATAAAACTAGTAACACTAAAGGAAAATAGTAGTATTGGTAGTACTAAGTAGAACTATGTTGCAAAAGTGATGTTTTCTGGGTTGGTAACAAAGTGAAACTACTAACACTAAGCAAAAGTAGTAAATCTAAACAGAAATATTAACACTCAAATCATTCGGTAAAACTATTTAGTAAAATTGATAATTTGTGGTTAGTAACACTGAGCAAAACAAGTAACATTGAATAAAAATAATAGTACTGGCACGACTCGGTAAAACTGTGTAGTAAATATATGTTTTTTGGGTTAAGTAAAACTAGGTAAAACTATGTAGCGAAACTTATGAATATAAATTATAACACTTGGTAACACTGTGGAAAACTATTTATGTTTTGTAGGATTCTGATGAGAAAACAAAGGCTTTACAACCGATGCAAATGTACTTCAACCATCCGAGTACACAAAAAAAAATCAAGATCCCCACGAGGTGTTACATCACTAAAACGGTGGAGATATTGGATAATTTGAAGTACCCCCTTCGAGTGGACGAAAAGAGGTGGTTTTACCGTCATCCATAGTTCAAACAATTTTTTCACATATTCAAAGATAAAAACCACAAAGTAATGGGATTGTGGATGCTCCTGGTTTGCACTGTGCGAACGAAAAGAAAAAGAGAAGCTTGGTTCATCGTAAACAGAACTCCCATCCGGTATGGGATCAGGGAACACACACTCATCTCCGGGCTGGACTGCCGAAATTATCCCGTCAACTACCAAAGTATAGATAGTATAGATTTTATTGAAAAAATTTCGGAAGGGGAGCAAAGGTGAGATACACAGACGTAAACCAGAAGTTGAAAGGTATGAGACCTTCACAAGATAGGTTTAAGATGGTTGTCTTATATTTTTTTATCAAGCATTATTATAAGATAGACGAAGACGGAAGAAGATGCACCTTCCGACAAGCCATTCTTCCAACGAGCTGTGAGCGATCTTGATCTCTGCAAGACATTTCCATGGGGGAGGTTGTCTTTTGACCAAATTATTCGAAAGATCACGCATATAATGGATCATTTCCAAGGGGTGGTGAAGGGTTCCCAGTGGAATATGCCCATATTTTGTATGCCGTAGAGGTAAATATGATTTTAAGTATTGCTAAATTGTACTTTTTATAATGGAAACTAATAATATTTGTTTGTGTAGCTTCAAGCGTTTAAGGCAATTCCCGAGCTTAGGAAGAAATTCCAGGAGGATGTTTCAGGTGTTGATAGCACGTGTCCTCGGATGTGCAAGACGAAGTTCAAGCGCGGTGTTATGAAGGGCTTCACTCTGGATGAGATCAATGAATCCATTGGTAACACTAAGGTTAGTTATCCGTAGTGTCATTATTTTATATATTTAATATATTAAACTAATGTTGATATTTCTTTTTTTAGGAAATATAGAGTATCTTGGTGGCATCCGTGATGAAGAAGCATTATTTTCTGAAATCTATGAATTAGAAGACGTTGAAGATAATGACGATGTCATTATCCGAAGTTGGACGACATGTCTACTTCATGAGAAGAAACTGATATTCTTCGAGGAAATATACAACGAAGACGTGGCTTTGCGAGCACAACCCGTGAATACACCCGATGCACCTCATGCACCCCTTGCACCCCATTCACCCCTAGCTAAACGATTGGAGAATACACGTAGTGACAATGCGCCCATTCCCATATTGGTCGAGGTCGTGAAGAAGATGGAGGAGGGCTTCAAAAAATTAGATGAGAAAATAGATGGGCTATACACAAAGATCATATTCGTGGAAAAATACGTGAAAGACCAATTAGAAAAAACTAGGATGTATGAAGAGATGGATTACGGTGGTGTTAGAGAACATGAAACAGTAATATTAGGTGTTACTTATTATTACAAACATTTAGTAATACTTACTATAATTGCTTTTAAATTGTAGGATTTGCAAAAAAAGTTCAAGGCAGGAGGATAGGCAGAAGGATGTTGCCGATGATGCACATAAAGATAGGGCTGATGATAGTACCATTGATGCGGAAACGGTGAATGTGTTTGTATTAAAAAGTAATACTGAGTAATACTGAGTAACACTAATTGTTTTGACTATAGGGTGCAAAGGACGGGGATGAAGTCCAAAGCGTTGGAGATGGAGTAGGTGATGTGGAGAAAAGCGTTAAGAAAAGCGTGGAGAAAATTATAGTAACGGATGATGATACAACCGTTGATATGGGAATGGTAAATGTGTTTGTCTTAATTAGATTCGAGGAAAAAGTAATACTTCATTATAGTGAGTAACACTAATTGTTTTGATGATAGGGTTCAAAGGAAGGAGATGAAACCTTAGGCGTTGAAGAAGGTGATTTTGAGGCGTAAAGCGCTAAAATTCCAAAACCAAACGGAGATCCCAACCAACCTTCCAAACGAGCTTCCAACCGAGGTTCCAACCGAGATTCCAACCGAGCGTACTTTACAATGTACCTTCACTAGAAAAAGGAAAAGAAACCTTTCTAGTGCTGTGAAGACTCCATACACAAGATGGCCAATGCGGAGAAGGAATGATGATTGAGAAAGATCGCGAAAAAATCAATTTCATTGTTTGTTGCTCTCTAGTTGTTATTTTGTAAAACTCGTAAAATTTGTTAGAACTACGTAAAACTAATGTTATTGTTTTTCAGACTTATTTCAAGTGAAAAATTGAAGAATTATGATTGATTGGTTTTGATAATATTAAAATGTTGTATACTAATATAATTTCTACAAACTATAAAAATTTCTAAAATTTAAAAAATTAATTTTTTCTTTAAAAAATTATACAACTCTTAGAAATTATGAAATTTATACAAAATATACAAAATTTGTAAAATTTAAAAAAACTAATTTTTTTTTCTGGGCACTTTCTATTTTTGGTAATCATTTTTTTTGTAGTCGCCATTTCCTTTTTCGGGAGCCGCCGATTACAGCTAGTTTTTAGAAGTTTTTAATAGTACGGATTTTGTACATAGTGTTATTTTTGGGTGTTTTCGATTTAAATTAGTTTTACCTACTAAAAACTGAAGTTTTTTAGTTTTACATTTGTTTATAATCAGTTAAATTATGTTTGTTATCACTCTGTATATTGATATTTTTTTAAAGTTATGTTATGTGTGTTTTTATTTTAAAATGAGTGATTATGAGGAAGTGGTTATAAAAGTATAAGGTGTTTAGTGAAATATATTCTTATAAGAAATTATTATGTCTTGATTTTTAATTGTTATATTGGATACATATTTTTGAGATTTTATAGTTACTTATATAACACAAACTATTTTATGTTAACTTTTATGTTTGTTTTGTAATAAATTTTTCAAATCAAATTCAATTTCTTATTTACAAATTTTCAATAACAGTAATACTAGTGTTACGTAGTTTTACTTCAAATGTCCAATAATACCAATGTTACCTAATGTTCTGATATACTGGTATTACAACCTAGTGTTACGTATTTTTCCAAAACAAAAAGTTGTCTTTTACAAACGTTCTCAAATAAGCAGTACTAAAAATAACAGAATGAAAAATACAATTATTCATATACTATTAGGGTTCCCAAATAACTAAGATGTCAAATTTCATCTTGGCAACCTTTTATTATTAGTCCATTTGCGGCGTTCTCCGGTAGATGGAAATCTCTTCAATCTCTTTTTTCCTCTCTTATTGTTATAATTCGGAGACATGATTTGCAAGTTTTTGATGTAATCTAGGACATTCCACTCATACTTATCCGATACTACATAAATTGTCCTGCTATATGCTAGTGCCCACAACTCCACGGAATAATACTTTGAGCACAAATCATGAAAAAGATATCCCGTGCTCTATCTTCACGCTTCATGTATTCCATGACAACAGTTGTTGCATGTATACAAGGGTAATTGTCAATATCAAAACGTCTACAATTGCAAGTTTTCCTTATCAAATTCACCAAGTACGTCTTTCCATCACTTCCGTTCACAACGTACTCTAACTCGAAATTGTTTAGCTCCGTCAAAGTTAAGACAGCTACCTCTTTATATGTATTGTGAACTAAATTCTCCACAAATGGCAATAGTTTGTGGTAATCCGATTCAGAAACCACATCTTTTCTATCATCACATCAATCATGGGTAGTAAGGGATACTTTCTATAGTTCAAAAATGCACGATTCAATGACTCCGCACAGTTACTTGTGTATATGTCGTACCTTTCGCCTGGAAAATAACACCTTGCCCAATGTTTAACATCAGCAGTTTCATCCAAATACTTGGCCATAGAAGGTATCTAGACATAAATTCACCATAAACCCGCATGAACTCAACCTTTGTATATATCTTACAACACTCCATGAATTTCCAAGCAACTATATCTTTGTTTACGTTAGAAACGTGCCCTTTCACATTTTGAGACAAATGCCATATGCAATATCCATGATGCGCGTTTGGGTAAACTTCACTTATTGTCTTTATGAAACTTGCATTTTTGTCACTGATAAATACCAAATCTGAAGAGTAGGGAACAATGATTTTCAAGTTTTCAAAAAACCAAGTCCAACTTGCGTAGTTCTCGCCATCAAGTACCCCAAAGGCTATGGGATAATGGTGACAATTAGGATCTTGAGTTGTCACAAAAATTAGGACACCACCATATCCATTCTTAAGAAAAGTTGCATCCACCGTTATCACTTTCCTCATGCGTTGAAATCCTTCGATGCAAGCTCCCAATGCGATAAATAGATAATTGAATTTTTTTGCTTCGTCCAATTTCACTCTTGTTACTGTACCATGATTAACCTTTTCCAACATGTACAAATACTGATACAAAACCTCATAACTTTCTGCTGGAGTACCACGAACATCAGTAAGAGCTTTTTTATACCTCTCAACACTGTGGTATATGACAATTTCACACCAAATTTACCTTGAACCAGAGATACAAGATTTTTAGCATTAGGGGTGTGCAATTGTTCTGGAAAATCTGCATGCAAAACATCTATAATTAATCTTGGTGTGCCTTTTCTTTTATAGTTGCTTGTACTCAAACTAGCCCGAGAGCATGTATGCATCTTGTTGTAAGTTCTAACCAAGAAATAATATGACTTTTCAATCTTCGCAGCTCGTAAACACCATTTACAGCTTCCTTGATGACATTGTAAAACTAATCTCGTTTTGTCACATTTTTTTATCGTAAAACTAAAACAATTCTGAAATGCGGCTCTATCCACCAAATCTTGCAATGCCTACTTTGTTGTAAACTCTTGTCCGATCACAATACCCATACCATCTTCCCATGCATCTATAAACTGACTATCCTATGGAAGCTCAACATAGTTATCATGAATAGCTGAGCTATCAAAATCGTTACCCATATATACACCATGTCGTACATTCTCTCCATCTCTAGTACCATCCTCATCATTTTCGCCATCATGTTTTTCTGCTCCACCTACGTAAGGTACAATGACCCTTGCATTAATTTCTTCATCCCTTGAATGCAAGACGTCATAGTTCACACCACACGAACTATCTCGGGCTACTTTTGAAAATTGCTCTAAGTAACGATCTGTTCTGATGACCTCCACATACAAAATAATCTACGTTTTTCATTATGTTGTCTTTTGATCATATTATGCGAGAGATCTCGCATACAATGGATCACTTCCGAGGGGTGGTTAAGGGTTCCCAGTGGACTATGCCTATATTTTTTACGCCGTTCTGATTTTAAATATTTCTATATTATACAATTTTTATAATGGAAACTAATAATTTTTTTGTGTGTAGCTTCTAGCATTTGAGGCAATTCCCGAAATTAGGAAGAAATTCCGAGAAGATGTTTCAATTGCAGATAGTACGTGTCGAACGATATGAAAGACCAAGTTCAAGCGTAGTGTTATGAAAGGCCTCACTATTGATGAGATAAACGAAGCACTTGGTAACACTAAGGTTAGTTATCTGTAGTGTTACTATTTTATAGTTGTAATATGTTAAACTGAAATACGCATTTATTTTTTTAGGAAATTAAGAGTATATTGGTCTCAATCCATGATGAAGAAACACTACTTTTGGAATCTAGGAAATAGATGAGGTTGACGATAATGATGATGTTATTATCCAAAGTTGGACAAACGTCTAATTCATGAGAACAAACCGGTATTATTCGAGGAAAATATACAACAAAGACGTGGCTTCGCGAACAGAACCCAGGAATGCACCACATGTTGAACAATTGGAGAATGCACCTCCTACTGAGAATGCGCCCAATTCTAGATTGGTATAGCTCGTACAAAGCATGAAGAAGATGGACGAGGGCTTCAAAAATTGGATGAAAAAAATCGATGGGCTATACACAAATAGCGTATACGTGGAAGAATACATGAAATCCCAACTAGAGAAAACTTGGATTTATGAAGATATGGATTACGGTGGTGTTAGAGAACATGAAACGGTAATATTAAGTGTTACTTACTATTACAAACATTTAGTAATACTTACTATAATTGTCTTTGGATTGAAGAATTTGTGGAAAAGTCCAAGACAAGAGAAAGATATTGCCGATGATGCGGATGAAGATAGGATCGTTGATGTGGAAATGGTAAATGTGTTTGTCTTAATTAGATGCGATGAGAAAGTAATACTTTATAATACTGAGTAACACTAATTGTTTTAACTATAGGGTTCAAAGGACGTGGATGAAGTCCAATGCGTTGGAGATGGAATAGGTGATGTGGAGAAAAATGCTAAAAGCATGGAGAAAAGTCTACTAATGATGAAGATACAACCGTTGATGCATAAATGGTAAATGTATTTGTTTTAATTTGATGCGAGGAGAAAGTAATACTTTATAATACTGAGTAACACTAATTGTTTTGACTATAGGGTTCGAAGGACATGGATGAAGTCCAAGGCGTTGGAGAGGAAGTAGGTGATTTGGAGGCGGAAAGCGCTAAAAGTCCAAAACCGACCAAGATCCCAATCAATCTTCCAACCGAGCTTCCAATCGAGCATCCTTTACAACTTACCTTCACTAGAAAGAGGAAAAGAAATCCTTCTAGGACTGTCAAAACTCCATACACAAGGTGGCCAACGCGAAAACAAATGCTGATTGAAAAAGAACGCAGAGAAATCGTTTAATCGTTTGTTGATGATTATTTGTTGTTTATATAACTTTAAAAAACTCGAAATATTTGATAAAACTACGTAAAATTAATGTTGTTGTTTTTGAAACTAATTTTATGTTAAAAATTTAAGAACTATTGTTGATTGTTTTTGATAAATAATTTTAAATAGTTGTAGATTATTTTCTACAAACTATGAAAATTTGTAAATTTTAAAAAATAAAAACTTAAATAAATTTCTACAAATTTTATTCAATTCAATTTTATTAAATTTTGAAAAATATTTTTTTTCTACGTACTTTATATTTTTGCCAGACGCATTTTTTGTAGTCGCTATTTTATTTTTTGGACGCCGCCAATTACAGTTAGTATTATATAAGATTTTAGTAATACGGATTTTGCACTAGTGTTATTCTTGGTTGTTTTTGATTTAAATTAGTTTTACATATAAAAACTTGTTATTTTTAGTTTTACAAGTATTTGTAATCAGTTAAATTATGTCTCTTATCACTCTGTATACTGATATTTCTTGAAACTTCTTTTATGTGTGTTTTCGTTTTTAAAATGAGTGATTATAACAAAGTGGTCATAAAATTAAAAGTTGTATACTGTAATATATTATTATAAAACACTAGTGTGTCTTGATTTTTAATTTTTATATTTAATACATGTTTTTGAGATTTTATAGTTTTTTAGATAACACAAACTAGTTTATTTTAACTTCTATATTTGATTTATAATAAGTTTCTCCAATCAAACTCCTCACTTGCAAGTTTTCAATAACAGTATACTAATCTTAGTGTTCTGATATTTTAGTATTACAAACTAGTGTTACGTAGTTGTATGAAACAGAAAGTATATTTTTACAAATAAACATTCCCAAATAAGCAGTAATACAAATAAGAGTAAAAAATACAATTATTCATACACTATTAGCGTTCTCACAAAACAAATATGCCAAATTTTGTATTTGCATCCTTTTATTATTAGTCCATTTGCGCCGTTCTCCAGTACATGGAAATATCTTTAATCTTTTTCTTCCTTTCTTTTTGATATAATTCGGAGGTATGATTTGCAAGTCTTTGATGTAATCCAGAACATTCCACTCAAACTTATCCAATACTATATAAATTGTCGTGTTATATGCTAGTGCCCACAACTCCACCGAATAATACCTTGAGCACAAATCATGAAAAAAGATATCACATACTCTATTTTCACGCTTCATGTATTTCATGACAACGGCTGTTGCATGTACACAAGGATACTTGTCAATATCAAAACATCTCAACTACAAGTTTTCCTTATCAAATTCTCCAAATAAGTATTTTCATCACTTCCGTTCACAATGTAGTCTAGCTCGAAATTGTTTAGCTCCATCAAAGTTAAGACAACTACCTCTTTATATGTATTGTGCATTAAATTCTCCACAAAAGGCACTAGTTTGTGGTAATCTGATCAAAAAAACCGCATCTTTCATATGCTTGTTAAACCGTTCAGAGATTTTTGAGATAATCACATCAATCATGGGTAGTAAAAGATACTTCATGTAGTTCGAAATAGCACTGTTCAATGACTCCGCACAATTACTTGTGTATATATCGTACCTTTCTCCTGGGAAATAACATCTTACCCGATGTTTAACATCAGCTGTTTCATCCAAATACTTTGCCGCAAAAGGATATCTACACCGAAATTCACCATAAACCCGAATGAACTCAGCCTGTGTATATATCTTACAACACTCCATAAATTTCCAAGCAACTACGTATTTGTTTACATTAGAAATATTGTCTCAAAATGCTGAGTTTGCATCAAGAACCCCAAAGGCTATGAGAAAATGGTGACAATTAGGATCTTGAGCTATCGCAAAAATTAGGACACCACCATATCCATTCTTAAGAAAAATTGCATCCATAGTTATCACTTTCCTCATGGCTTGAAACCCTTCGATGCTAGCTCCCAATGGGATAAAAAGATACTTCAATTTTTTTGCTACATCCAATTTAACTCTTGTTATAGTACCATGATTAACCTTCTCCAACATGTACAAATACTCATACAAAACCTAATAACTTTCTACTGGAGTACCATGAACATCAGTAAGAGCTTTCTTTATCCTTTTCAACGCTGTGAAAAATGACATTTTCACACCAAATTTACCTTGAACCAGTGATACAAGACTTTTAGCAGTTGGGGTGTGTAATTTTCCTGGAAAATCTACATGCAATACAGCTGTAACTAATCTTGGTGTGCCTTTTCTTTTGTAGTTGCTTGTACTCGAACTAGCCCAAGAGCACGTATGCATCTTGTTGTAAGTTCTAACCAAGAAATAATATGACTTTCCAATCTTTGCAGCTAGTAAATAGCATTTATAGCTTTTAGACGATATTGTAAAATTAATCTAGTTTTGACAGACTTTTTTATCGCAAAAGTAAAACAATTGTGAAATGCGGCTCTACCCACCAAATCTTGCACTGCCTGCTTTGTTGTAAATTCTTGTACGATTGCAATACCCATACCGTCTTCCCATGCATCTATAAACTGACTATCCTATGTAAGCTCAACATAGTAATCATTCATAGTTGAGCTATCAAAATCATTATCCATATATTTATCATGTCATGCATTTTCTCCCTGTCTAGTACCATCCTCTTCCTTTTCGCCATTAATTTCATCATCCCTTGAATGCAAAACGTCATAGTTCACACCAAAACAACTATCTCGGTCCACTTTTGAAAATTACTCGCAGTAATGATCTGTTCTGATGACCTCTACATACAAAATACATCTACATTTCTCACTATCCATGGTATCTAGATAAACAGAAACATCCTTATCATCGGTAATAACAGATGGTATTTGAGCTCCCACTAACAATGGAATGTAACTCAATTTCAATTTCGTCTTACTTTCATCTATCGCAATCTTCCTGCATATGCTAGCTTCTAACATCGCCAACGTTATATCCTCCGCACTTGTATTCTTAAACATTAAAACATAGATGTGACCTTTCGAATTCCATATATAATACTTTGAAACAAATTTCCCGTAATCAAAATATATAGTTACGTTGTTGCTCATTGTCTCATTCAAAAGAATATCAAAAACAGTTAGGCACTTCATTCAGTAATACTAGTTCTACCATAATACATTTTTAATTACCTAATATTCATTACGATTCAACCACTATTTATTCATTACCAATGAAAAGTTCTAATAGATCTACAAATCATGGATATATATTCAATGTGCATATAAAATTAATGATTTTTCAAATATAGTTAATATCCTCAGTTATAGATTTAATTTAGTAATATCAGTTCTACTAGTTTTATTTTTTTCATAGGTAATACTTATTTACTATTGTCATCATGAGTAATACTAGTTGTACTAGTTTTACTTTTGTCATCAGTAATACCAGTTTTGCGAATTTTATTTTCCTCATCAGTAATACATATTCCACTAGTTTTACTTTCTCATTAGTAATATTTATTCTACTAGTTTTACTTTTTTCATCCGTAAGATCCAGTAATGCATAGTTCTACCTAGTTGTCCTAGAGCAGTACAATGATTTCGGCCTCAAATCTTTTTTACTTTCAAATGATTCGCTACAATTCAACATCTACAATATATTCAATAGTAATGCGTTCGAGATCGACCCATGCAACGTAGTTATAACTTTAATGTAGATAAAGAGAGTGGTTTTCAATTTAAATTCCTGAATCCACAAAACCTTGTTAATTGAAATACATATATCCTCAAATCCTTGTTAATGTAGACTTTAATTTAGAAGTTGAAACTTCGCTGAAGTTCGTGACGGCGTCAATGGCGATCTGGAGGTGTGGAATTCAGTCACGCGAGAGGAGAAGGGGAGAAGAAGGCGCCGATAATGGAGGCTCGTTTCTTCAGATCGGGGTGCTCTCCTCGATTCTATTTTTTTTTAATTTAAGATAAATGAATTTGAGAAAGAAAATGAAAATAAGAAATTAATCATTAAAGATATTTTTAGAATTGTAAAATTATAAGGGTATAGAGATTAGTTGATAGTATAAGTGCTATTTTTAACAAAATAAAAGTATTTCAGACGTTGGCTCGAAAAATGAGAGTTTTTGTTTCATATGCCCTTAATATTTTAAAGGCAATCTTGCAAATGCTCCTCCTTCTTTTCTATTTAAGTTAATAAAGAAAAAATTGCCTCAAAACTCAAAGAACACTTAAAATCTTCAATAATTATAGATCCAACCGGTGAATATCCATCCCAATTCCATTATTTTCGGGTCAACCCAAAAAAAAATTAAAACATTAAAAATTAAATTTAAAAACTTCCCCCACTCCTTTCTCTCTCCTCATTCTTCCACTTCCTTAGCAACCTTTTCCTCCATGATTTCCCCCACGTCTCCTTCTATTATTCCTTCATTCTTCTCCACAACTCCTCTCTTCCACGATCACTCCCCATAAAATCGATCCTCACTACTTAGTCGAAATCAATCCTACTCATCACCCTCAATCACTTCATTGTAGAAATCGATCTTTCTTCTCTTTCTCGCTTCAAAATTTCTTCACGCGAATTGAAGAATATGCAAACTCAGTAATATTAAGATATTCCAGCAAAGAATTTATAATGTAAAGCTCGTTTTGGTCGATTTCATATAAGATAACAAGTAAGTGGTTAGATTTGGAAGTTGATTTTATTTTATTTATTTATTGTTTGATAGGATGGCACGAGCGAAAAATGCGAACTACGGTTTGGGAGAAAATCCGGTTCAAGGACAAGAGTTGGTGTCAAGATCTCGAATTGTTTACGAGGAGGCAACACCAGCTGAGGATGGCGCAAACAGTTCTCGAACTATAACCAAGACTAATTCACCCAATTCAACGGTATGTTTTAAATTGTTTTCGTAGAACTATGTAATACTAGGTAACATAGTTATTCTGGATTGTAACGCTACAACTCGGTAATTTGTTTTGGTAGAACCTAGTAATACTGGGTAACACAATTATTCTGGGTAGTAACACTAGTAAAACTGGTTAAAACTAGTTTGAACTTGTTTTTGTAAAACTTAATAATATCGAGTAACACAGTTATTTTGGGTTGTAACACTAGTAGAACTTGGTAAAACTAGATTTAACTTGTTTTGGTAGAATTTAGTAAAACTGAATAACTTAGTAATATTGGGTAACATAGTTATTTTCGGTACTAACACTAGTAGAGTTCAATAAAACTATGTTGCAAAGCTTTGGAATCAATATGTAAAACTTAGTAACAGTAAATGGAACTAGTTATGTGTTCATTTTTTAAATTTGATTTTAGTAACACTAAGTATAACTTGGTAAGGACGTGGAACAGAATATCAACCAACCAAGCTAGAAATTCAACATGAAATTGAACCCCAAACAAAACCTGAGAAAGAGCTTGTAGCAGAGCAACAAACTGAAAACAGAGTCTCTAGTCGAACCCCAACCCGAACCCGAGAAAGAGCCTATAGCCGAGAGACAAAGTGAGTCACAATCTTGTCTTCTACAGCGAACATTTAATTGGAAGAGAAAAACAAATCCCTCCGCTGTTGTGAAGAATCCATTTACAAGGTATCCAATGCGAAGGAAGAATAATGACTAAAACCGTATTTGAATTTATTTAAATTTGTAAAATTGGTATTATTTCATAGAACTGTGATTTTCCACATCGTATTTCAATTAGTAGAACTAGTACTACTAGGTAAAACCAAGATTTTTGCTGTTAATTCGTAAAACTTGTAATATTTGGTAAAATTATTTTCATTTATTTTTTAGAAAAAAAATTAGAAAAAAAATTAGAAATAAAACAAAATTTAAAAAAAATAAAAATAAATCAATAAAGAAAATAAGAAAATAAAAAATTAGAGAAATAAGAAAATGAGAAAATAAGAAAACTAAGAAAAAAAGAAAAATTATTAAAAAAACAACATGGGCATAGCCTTTCTATTTTTGAAGTCGCCATTTCTATTTCTACCAACCACCGAATAATACCTAGTACATGACTTTTTAGTAATATTTTGCGCATAATGCTACTTTTGGGTGTTTTCTATTTAATTTAGTTTTACCTAGAAAAAAAATAATTATTTTTAGTTTTATAGTTGTTTGTAATCAATTAAATTAGGTTTTTTATGATTTTGTGCATGTGCATTAATATTTCTTGAAACTTCTTTTCTGTGTATTTTCGTTCTTAAAATGGATGTTTATAACAAAATGATCATAAAATGGATGTTTATAACAAAATGATCATAAAAGTATAAGGTGTGTGGTGAAATATATTTTTAGATGAAATCATAATGTGGTAAATTTTAATTTTTCTATTTAATCATGTTTATTTGAGATTCTATTGTTACTTTGGTTACAGAAACTTGTTTGTTAACTTGTTTGTTTGTTTTGTTATAAATTTTTCAAATCAAATTCATCGAAGCCCTTGACCATCCAATACGAGTAATACCAATGTTACGTAATTGTACTTTATCTCTTAGTAATACTAGTATTACCTAATTTTTCCTATAACGATAGTATAACCTTGCGGAAATATAAGTGTTACGTAGTTGTCCAAAATAGAAAAAGTATTTCTAAATGCAAAAAGTCATTTTTACATATCATTAGAGTGATAAACAAACAATCACACATTATTAGTGTTCCTAATAACCAGTATTCCAAATTTCTTTTTGGCACCCTTTTATTACATCGTTTTCCAGCGGATGAAAATATTTTTAGTTGCTTTCTTCCCTTCTTGCTGCTACAATTTGGAGGTATGACCTACAATTCTTTGATGTAATCTCGGAAATTCCACTCACATTTATCTGATACTAAATATATTATCATGCTATACACTAGTGCCCATAGCTCCATCGAATAGTATCTTGAACAAAATTCCTGAAAAAAGATATCCCGTTCTCTATCGTCACGTTTTATGTATTACATGACATCGGTTGTTGCTTATGCACAAGGATACTTGTCAACATCAACGACTCTGTACTATTGTTTGTGTATATGTTGTACCTTTCTCCTGGAAAATAACACCTCGTCCAATGTTTGACGTCAGTTGTTTCATCTACATATTTGGCCGTAGAAGGATATCTACAACGAAATTCCCCATAAACACGCATGAACTTAATCTCCGTATAAATCTTACAACACTTCATGAATTTCCAACCAACTACGTCTTTGTTGACGTTAGAAATGTGTTCTTTCATATTTTGAGACAAATGTCATATACAATACCCATGATGCGTGCTCGGGTATGCTTCACATATTATCTTGATGAGGCTTACATTTCTGTCATTATTGAATACCAAATCTGAAGAATCGGAAACAACGGTTTTCAAACTTTCGAAAAACCAAGTCCAACTTACATAATTCTCACCATCAAGTACACCAAAAGCTATAGGATAATGATGACAACTAGGATCTTGATCTATTGCAAAAACTAGGACACCACCATATCCATTCTTAAAAAAAGCTGCATCCACAGTTATCACTTTCCTCATGGCTTGAAACCCTTCAATGCTAGGTCTCCAATGCGATGAATACATATTTGAATTTTTTTTTTCCTTCATCCAATTTCACTTTTGTTACTATATCAGGATTGACATTCTCCAACATGTACAAATAATAATACAAATCCTTATAACTTTGATCAGGACTACCACCGACATCACTGACAGCTTTCTTTATCTCCCTCCACGCTGTAGAATATGATACTTTCACACCATATTTACCTTGAACAACAAAGATAAGACTTTTCGCAGTTAGGGTGTGCATTTGTCCTAGATAATCTTCATGCAAAACGGAAGCAACTAATCTTGGTGTGGTTTTACTTTTACAATTGCTTATACTCGAACTAGCCCGAGAACATGTATGCATATTGTTATGAGTTCTGACCGTAAAATAATCTGACCGTAAAATAATCTGACCGTCCAACCTTTGCAGCTCGTAAACGCCATTTACAGCTTTTTTGGCGATAATGTAAAACTAATCTCGTCGTGTCAGACTTCTTTATCGTAAAACCAAAACAACTCTTAAATGCGGCTTTATCCAACAAATTTTGCACTTCCTGTTTATTTCTAAATTCTTGACTGATTACTATACTCGTACCGTCTTTCCAAGACTTTATAAATTGACTATCTTCTACTTCATATGGCAGCCCAACATATTCATCACGCATATATGAGCTATCAAAATCATTGTCCATACATTCATCAAGTGGTACATTCTCTCCCTCTCTAGTACCATCATCCTCCTCCTTTCCCTCATAATGTTGTTTTACTTGTTCGTTGCCTACGCAAGGTATAATGGCACTTGCACTAATTTCTTCATTCCTTGTATGCAATACATCATAGTTCACACCAAAAGAACTATCTCGACCCACTTTAGATTGTTGATATGTTCTTGAGACTTTGATGACCTCTACATAAAAAACACATCTACGTTGCTCCTTATCCATGGTCGCTAGATAACCGAGAAACATCATCATCATCATCGGTAATAATTGATGGTATCTGACCTCCCACTAACAACGTAATGTAACTCAATTTCAATTTTGTTGTATTTTAATCTATCTCAACTTTCTTGCATATGCTAACTCCTTACATTGTTGTTCATTGTCACCTTCAAAAAAATGTAAAATAAATAGTTAGCAACTCCAATCAGTATACTAACTCTACCAGTTATACCTTTTTAACCGATCTAATATTCATTAGTAATATTAGTTGTACTAGTTTTATTTTCTTTATTAGTAACTAACAATTTTACTTTCTTCATTAGTACTACTAGTTCTACTAGTTTTACTTTCTTCATCGGTAATACCAGTTCAACTACTTTTACGTTCTTTATCAGTAATACATGTTCCACTAGTTTTATTTTCGTCATTAGTAATATATGTTCCACTAGTTTTACTTTTTCATCAATAATATCAGTTCTACTAATTTTATTTTTTTTCATCAGTAATACTTGTTATACTAGTTTTATTCTTCATTTGTACGCCTAGTTACACCCAGTTGTACCGAGTTATCTTATTGCTGTGGATTGATTTCGGGCTGAAATCCTTCTAATCTTGTTACGATTCGCTACTACTTAAAAACTACAATACGTTCACCAATATGTTCTAATCCACCCATAAAGATGAATAAAAATCCAATGTGCATTATCTACAATGATTTTTCAATTACAAAACCTAATTTACAAATCTCTACTACATTCCACTAATCTTACTTGAAATGCATATGATCTTGAGTACAAACCTAGATTTCGAAGTTACAAGGTGTTGGTGGCGTCAATGAAGTCTACCTGAATTGATTTTCATTCAAAACGAAGCTGAGCAGTGCATCATTAGAGGAAGGAGGAAGACGATCGCTAAGAGGAGAGAGAGGAGATCATTTGCGATATTTTTATTTTTTTGTTTTCAATTTTTTTAATTAAAATTAAATTAATTTTGAAGAAAAAGAGTATTTTTGAATATATATATATATATATATATATATATATATATATATATATATATATATATATATATTTTGAGTAAATATTAGAAAGGTATGTAAATTATTTAAAGTTATAAGAGATGAATTTGACAATTGGAAGTGTATTCGAGACGTTGACGCAAAAAATGATGCATCCACGGAAAAGATGAATGAGGGTTAATCCGATGAGTTTGGTCGAAGGGTTGGGGTTACGATGGATAATCTGGTTAGGACAAATAATTCGTTTTAATTGGATTTCGTTTGGTTGGTGTTAGTTTTTTGAAAAATTTTAAGGGTAATTTTATAAAAGTCTGGCTTTTGCATTTAAAAGAAAAAAAAATAAGATGGTTATTTGAGAATTTTCGATGAACATAAAGGTCATCCGAGTACCTTTGAACCCGAACGATACATCGAATTAGTCTCAATAAAAGCAAATTAATCAGTGCATCAGATCATTGAAGAAAACTTTGATTCTGATTGCCCAAAATAATCTATGTCACTGCATCGCCATTGAATGCTCTCTAAAATTGACTGTTTTAATAGAAACAAAATTTTTAATCGTAAACACTAAATTGTAAAGGTAATTGTATAAAATAACATTTTTTAAAATTTTTATTATAAAAATAACATTAATTTAAATTTTCAATAATAACATAATTTTAATTTTAAAATACATTAAAAATATATTTTAATAGAAAAAAATGAAATCTTAAATTAGAAAAAATGAACCCAAATATAATATTTTAAGTTTATGTATAATTTATTTAAAATAAATAAGTATTTTTACATAATTATTTGTGTTATTTTGGGAATTTAATTTTATAATACTAGATTTAGAAAAAAAAAACTTTAAAAAAAATACTATTTTACGGTATTACTCAATTATTATAAAAACTAAACATTAAATCCAAAATAGTAAATCCAAATCAAATATTTAAATTATTAATATTTTAAAATAATTTTTAGTAGTTGTGGTATATTTGGCAAAAAATTACTTATTTTTTGAAAAAATAATATTTTTGTAAATAAAATTTAGAGAAATACCCTACATTATCACTAAACCCATTTTTTAGGACAATTATAGCATTCCAAACAAAAAAATCTCCCATTTAGCATTTTTACAAATGAGAAAAGTCTATTTTCTCTAATTAACAGTACCCCCAATGTTAGACTCATGATGCTCATTCTCTTCAACCTTTGCGGCAGTAACTTGTAGACTGGAATCGCTGGTCGTCGTCTCCAACTCCGGCGACGACATCGTCGTCGTCTCCATCTCCCGATCACGCTTCAGCACATTTCTGGCGACGAAATCGACAAAAAGTGGGCTCCCATTCGTCTACAACTCCGTCACTATCTACGGCATGCGATTCCGCATTTCGTCACCATCTCTAGTCCACGATTCAGCAGAGCACGCCTGCAACATTTTCCAGGTACTCTTCATATCATTCCCCTCATTTTTGCAGAGACACGACACAATAAAAAAATCACAGATTGCAAAGGTATGTTCTCTTCGTTTTCCGACGAGATTTGCAGAGGAGGCTCGAGCTTCTGTTCTTTAATCTTCTGTTCTTTAATCTTCTGTTCTTTAATCTTCTGTTCTTTAATCTTCTGTCCTTTAATCTTCTGGTATTTGTGTGTGTGTGTGTGTGCGTGTGTGTGCGTGTGCTTATTTGTGTTTATACAATGAACTCAAGTCTGAAATTAATATAAGTAGTTCTTAGTTATACAGTGAACTCAAACCTGAAACTAATATCAGGACATACAAGTTTAAAGAGGTGGTTAGAAGAGTCTACAGAAATTCAATAACATACATGACTTATACCTTGCTAGCCTAAATGATGAGCAAACTAGTTTTCAATAAAACTTCTTCAAGGGTTACAAAATACAAAGCTTGTTTTAACAATAAAAAGGCACATAGTTAGAGACAATAGAATGATACATACCACTGTTCTGAAAGAGTTGGCTTACTGAAGGCGTAATAGTGCCCTCCATGCACTCCTCCACTATGAACTAGGTCCCTGCACAGAAATGAACAGTTAGGCAAAATAAAAAATTACAACAACATAATTCATGTTTTCTCTTTCACTCTCATAAAAAGAATAATAATTGTCCATCATCTTCTAGACAGATCTAAGGCACAACAACCAGATTCTCTGAGAACAGGAGCCTAGCAGATAATCAAAAGAACTTACTGTAACTCATGTTACAAAAGCCTAGCAGAGGAGCCACCTCTTTCACTCTCATACATCTGCAAATTATAAGTAGTTCTTATTTGTGTTTTCTGCCACTGTATGGCAAGTCTGAAGCCCTTTCTTTCATCTAAACAGTCATAGTCCAAGTTATATATGTGAATTTTCTTTTGCTTGATGCTTTTATTTGTATTTTTTTCAGGAAAATATGGTAAAGATTTATTGTGTTTGTGCAAAGTGGAAATTAAATTAAATGTTCAAATGGGAATTTCTAGTTGAAATGAAAAAAGGAGTCTCTGTTTTTGAATTAGATGAAGATGTCAAATATGATGCTTTACTAGAGATAGTTTCTGAAGATTTTAGAATCGATCGCTCTATAAAAAAATAAGGCAATTAGCCTTAGCTATGCACTTTCACTAAGCACAAAGATGATGATAAATGATGCTCCACCCGTGTATAACGATCATCAACTGCACACTTTCATAAATAAGCTAAAACAAGATGTTGAACTCATTCGTCTCTGTTTAATGGTTTGTAAAATTGCAACTCGTTTTTGATATGTTTTCTTTCGATAATGAAACGATTCGTGCATAACTTCCTAAATTGTTAGAAAAGCTTCCTAAAAATTTAAAAATCCTTCCTAAATCTTATAGTACAGGAACTTGTATTCTATTAAAGTTCAATTTCCACACTTTTGCTTGTAATTTAATTCCTCTCTGTTTTAGGTGAGTGACAAATGCAACATCATTTCTCTTGAGTCTGTAAATGATGAAGCAAATTTTCATGTGGATAACACTCAATGCACACAAATGTTGCAAAATCTAGATGGTGGTCCATGTGTTGATCCAACAATTTTGTGTGAAAAACAACGAATAACATATTTTTCATATTTATTTCAAAAAAATTTGTATAAATAGTTAAATTTTTAGAGAGATCATATTTCTTTATAGTTGCATTAATACTTTTAAAAACTTGTTTTGGCCACAGAAAATAGTGATTTCGTTGCTGTTGAGAATGTTGGAAACAACATTCAGTCGAATATTGCATGCAATTCAGAGATTTGTCAAGTGAAAAACACTCGATTCACAGAAGTAGTGAGAACTTTAAAGGGCTGACGACCTATTTCCCCCTCGCAAGTATCATATAGCACTACGTCCACCCCAAACTAAATGATAAACTTAAATACACATGAGTATAAAGTCGTAAGAAGGAATCCCCCTAAATCAAAACTTCGAATCAATTTCTCCACAAATGTTGGTTTCCTTGGTTCACGACATGTACCCAGATTCTAAACCATTTAACCGAAAGAGTAAACCGAAACCAACCCGTGACCCGCATCTTGACCAAACCCATGACCCATACCCGATTTTCCCCAATTTGCCTAAGAACCCTAAATCTCCAATCGAGTACCTAAATCGATTTTAGGGATTTTGGAGAACTTGAAATCGTGAGGTGAGATGAGTAATGCTTCTGAAATTTCAATTGGATCATCGAGTGGGCATGGGAGAGGAAGATTTCTGGGTTTGCCGAAAGCATGTTGGTGTGGGGCAAAAGTCGCGTCGAAGACTTCGAAATCGGAGTCAAATCCGTACCGAAGGTACTTGAGGTGTTCGTTTGCTGCATCAAACAAGGTAGTTCGATGGTAGTGTGTAATTATTGTTTTAAAACCTAATCGATTTCAAATGCTCATGTTATTCGATTTGTTGAGTTGATGAATATTTTTGTTGTTGTGAAGTTGATGAATGATACCCACATTTTCGGTTGGGTTGATGAAACATTGATAAACGAGATTGAGACATTACAGAAGAGAAATTCAACAGTGGAAGAAGAATTGAGAGTGTTGAGAAATGAGAGAATGGGGGGTGAAAAAATGGTGATTGAGAAGGTTAAAGCGAAAATTGAAGAAGAGATCTTAAAGAGAGTGGAAGTAAAACTCGAGGAAGTAAAAACTACGATGAAGAAGATGATAGTTAGTGTAGTTCTTGGATGTATGGTCATCATTGGATGCATTTTAGTGTCTTCATAGTTTTAGAAGTAAAAAACACTATGAAGAAGATGATAGTTATGTTTGTTCTTGGATGTTTGTTTCAAATCTTCCATTTGTCATTGTTTTAGTGTCTTTGATGTTTGTTCAACTCTGAAGTTATTGTTATGTGTTTGTTTAAAGTCCCATTTGTTTTGTGTTTGTTACAAATCTTTCATTTGTTATGTTGAATAGATTGTAACATAAGTTGAATAGGTTATAACATAACTTGAATAGGTTCATACATAAGGATAAAAAAGGCATCCGAAGATTGCCAAACCTACAACCAACATTGTCTAAAACCACCCAAAAACCACCGAAAACAACATTTCCTAAACAACCATACCTACTGTCAAAAAACCAGCCTACCTACTGTCCAAAAACCAGCCTACCTACTATCCAAAAACCACCTTGCCTAAACATTGCCCAAACTATAGCTTGAGAAGGTCCCCCTTGAGAAGGTTCCCCTTGAGAAGGTCCACCTTGGGAAGATACCACTTGAGAAGGTCCACCTTGAGAAGATACCACTTGAGAAGACTGTCCTTGATTAACCTGCAACATTAACCAAATTAGAGATATATTACAAGTAGTTATTCAAATAAACTATAAATAACACATAACCAAACCTGTAAGGAATCTTTCTTATGAAATCTGGAATTGTGATTAGCTTCACCACATATACCACAGTGCATAATCCTTTTCTTTTGCTTTGGTTGCATCTTCGTTGGTGACTCATTTTGGCCCTTCTTCCTTTTTTATCGTTCTTACTTACCTTTTTCTTCCAGGTTGTGGCGGCTCAGGAGGTATATGCATGTCTGGAGCATGTGTTGAAGGCCAAAATCTATACCCTCTCATCGGAACAATACCCTCTGAGTAGTTTCTCCTCCATGTGGATGTCCGGAACCAATGGCAGATAAAATCTTCAGGTTGAAGCTTCTTAGATAAGATGACTCCATAGGCATGTTCACAGGGAATTCCACAAATGTCCCACTTCCTACATGTACAAATTCTTCTTTTCAAGTCTACACAGAAAGAACAACCACTCAAGTATGCCTCATACATACCGTTTGTGCTTCTTGTTACTCTGCATTCTGAAGCATGCTTCAACTCTGCAGCAAGAAAGCTTTGAACATATGGTGTACATATCCCTGAAAAGAATAGTTATTAGTACAATTTTACAGAAAAATTAGGCTAAAATAACATAGATAGAAGCACAAACCTGTATGAGCATTCGATATGAAACCTCTTTTGGCTATACGAGCCATTGCAAGTCTTCTCACTGTCTCTAGCATTGGTACAAAGGGCTTCCCCTTGCCTTTACTATGGAGCTGTTAAACGACTCTGTGGAGTTGTTCTCCACATCCTCACAACAATTTCCAAGCTTGTAAAATGCCCTGCACCATGTCCTTGGATTCAAATTCATCACATCATTGTACACACTTGTGTCGTAGTTGAAGAGTCTGTCCAAATTATCCATATAGTCAGCCTCGTTATAGCTCCACGCCAAATTCCAAATCAGAGGCTTCATCTGCTTTTTGCTTCCATGGTTTTTCTTCAAATTCCCATAGATGTGTCTCACACACATTCTATGCTCCATCTTAGGCAGCTCTAGCTCAACAGCTCTAATCAATCCCTGCAACACAGCCACATAATATGGATTAAAATCCCATATACAACAAACTAAAAACCACAATACTTAATTACCTTTTGATGATCAGATATCATAATGTAACCTTCACCATCGAGTAGGTTAAAATCAATTTTCACCTTCTTCACAAACCATAACCAATTGTCTTTGTTTTCAACTTGTACAACCCCCTATGCTATTGGATAGATAGCATTATTTGCATCTCTCCCTAAAGCTACCAATATCTGACCTTTCATTTTGCCTCTTAAGAAGCACCCATCAACTCTTATAAGTGGTCTACAAGTCTCTTTCCATGTCCTTCTGATAACATCAAAACACACATAAAACCGGTTGAAAACATCTTCACCTTCTTCATTTGTCGAAGTGTCAATCTCAACAGCCGAACCGCTGTTAGAATGCAATATCTCAGCACCATAATCTCGGAGACGCGAGAATTGCGTATCATACTCCCTATCAATCCATTTCAAGGCCTTATTTCTTGCAGCTTGACATTGCGGCCTTGACACTTTAATCTTCCATCTTTCTTGAATAAGTTCTTCAAGCTTCATTGGCAAAAAGTAATCTGGCTCTTCTCTGATTTTATCGATGAATAACCTAGCTATCACTGGAACTTTCACCATTTCACACTCCCCATTCGGCACACAACTATGTTCATCCTTTAATGTCCTAATCTTCCATAATACCGAATTCGAATGCACATAACAATACATTTGCCATTTACAACCCTCACTACCAACACACTTAAACCCTATTTTCTCTTTGTCGTACCTGTATTGTTTTATGTTGCGGCCAGTTCGAAGTGCATAGTCGAGAACCGACTCATTGAATGCAACTCCATTAACAAATGTTTGCCCCGGGTATAATCTCCCATCGCCGTGTCTTATGTGTGTTCGTTCACTCTCCGGAATCGTTTCTTCTTCATCACTTGAGCTTTCTAGGTACTCGTCGTGCACGATTGGAGGTTCATCGTGAAAACCCTCCACGATTTGTTTGATTTGAAAATCGTCACGGTCTATCGCTTCTTCATCGATTTCGAACTCATCTGCTTCGTCTTCACGCACAACTAACGACATCGCTTTCTCTTCTTCGATTTTTCCCTTGATTTCTCTCGATTTCTCTCAATTTGTGTTCTTCGATTTCTAGGGTTCAAAATTGGGGATTTTTGGGGGATTTTCGCGATTTAGGTTGATCCAACTCGGGCATTTTTCGGGTCGGATCTGGCTTTTGGGTTAATTCGGGTTATCGGGTTTGGTTAAGATTAAAATCTAGGTTATCAACGGTTTACTGTTTAGGTTTCGAAACAGTAAACCAACATTAACCATAATTATGTGTACTAACATTTACAACTTTGTTATTAGGGGGTAAATTAGTTTCCAACTTTCGGTTGAGGGGGATTTTCGCTTATGACTTTGTACTCATGTGTATTTAAGTTTATCGTTTAGTTTGGGGTGGACGTATGATGAAGACATCAGGTCGTACATCCAGCCAGGAGACCAGACTGGCCGACCAGGAAACTTGCCCGACACAGCTGGACCATCTGGCACGCCTGCCAGCCCAAGCAGTACCGCCGGACCCTCGACCACAAGGACCAGAGCAATCAACATTGCCGGCGGAGATGCCCAAGCTTCCGGCACACTTGGTGGTGACGTGGATGACACCGCCGGTCCCTCTGGTGATGCCGCCAACTCCAGGATCAACTTGGCCGGTCCTGAAGGCATTCCGGCCAGTACCTCGCACAATCCAGCCGGTACAGCCGATCCAGCCGATTACACGCGCATTTCCACTTCTACACAAGAGGACTCGGGCCAAATGAGCTACCCGCTCCAGGACATGCACGTAGAGGAAGTATCTACACCAGTGGTACCTCAAGGAGCAATGACAAGAAGCATATCAAGGGCACTCTTCCACTAATTCAGCTTATGGGTCGACAAGCTTCTAGAGGAAGATCGACTAAGAACAATGGGCCAAAAATGCAAGGAAGATTCCAATGGCTTCTCAACAACACAAGGGACATCAAAGACTTGGGCTTTAGTGGCAAGAGAGGTCAGGGCCCAAAGATTCTTAACCCTACTCCAAGTCGAAGACTAGGAGCAAGGTGCGTGCATGCCACAAGGACGGCCACCTTCCATTTCTTGGCCATGAGGTAAGTTAAGGTAAGTTTCAATTCAAATATATGCCTCTTTCTGTTTTGCAGGGTAGGATCTAGAATATTTACTTTATTGAGTCAAAGACATTTTAGGAATAGGTCCTTTTTCGATTATACACTTTTGTATCTTTTCCTTTGTGCACTTTTGTAAGTTTTCCTTTTCTTATTTGGGTCGACCCTAGAAGGTCAAGCTGTCGAGCATATTAATAAGCCTCCTTCCAGCATTGTAGTTCGACAACCTTTTTGATATTAATAAAGATAGAACTTTTTCCCCAACAAGTTATTCTCTCAAGAGACTTGTGCCCTTAGAACCTAGTTGATACCAGCCCTCCTAGCTCTAAGTTTGTGATTTATCACGAGGTTCATCACCCCTCATGTGGGCCACTTCACCTTTCCATCGAATACCAACCCAAAAACCCCTATCCAAGAAGTCTAAGGTCGAGTTTCTCACCTAAACTTCTCCAAACAGTCCACGCGCATACATCCTTGAATCAAGGCTTGTATCATTTTTTGGTATCAGAGCCAGGTTGTTTCTATCCTTTTGCTTGTTTTGTTTTTAGTTCTTGCATTAGTTTAAGTCGCATTCAAGAAAACTCAAAAAAATAACATCAAACTCCAAACCGAGTGCATCTAGCCTTCTACGTGTATCACTAGGGTTTAGATTCACTTTTGCATTGCCATTCATGTTTTCCTTTTTGTTTAAATCATATTTCCTTTATTTTTAAGTTTAATTAAAAAGAAAAGAAAAAGAAAATAGAAAAGATACTAAAAGAATTCGAATTGGACAGCTAGCACAAGTTGTCAAGAAAGTTTCCTTTTTTTAAATCTTCATATCTTTGAATTTCCAATTCTCAGATTTTTTCCCTTTTTGCAAATTTTCGAATCCTTATAAAAAGAAAACCCTCCTAATAATTTAGGAGCATCCTAACTTGTCTTCTTTCTTTGTAGCACACAATGGCAGAAGAAAATAGAGAAGTAACCGAAGCTATGATGGCCATGTTCACCACACTCCAAACACAACTCGCATCCATAGGGGAGAGGTTGGAGCGCGTGGAAAGACCGGTGAGATTCCAGGCCATAAGGCACGTGAGAGCTGAGCAAGAGCGTCCTGAGGGTCCTGAGCACCTTAGGACACGGCACGAACAGGAGGAACCCCAATGAGATGGAGATGAGGACACACAACCTCATAACTATCACCATAGGCCGAGAGGACCTCCACGGCAACCAGAGGCAGAAGATGATGGCTTTGAGCCATATGGTCTTAACCAGAGACCAAAAATGCCTCCTAGACATCATGAGGATGGAGATGAACATGCCTATAACCGGGTAACTCATCCTGATGTTAAGCTAACTCCTCCAAGTTTTGCAGGAAAAGTAGACCCCGAGGCTTACCTAGATTGGGAGAGAAGAATGGATCATATCTTTGATCATTACAACCAACCAGGACCTAGGAGAGTCTCAATGGTAGTAGTACAACTCACGAACAATGCCCTCATCTGGTGGGATCGTGAGGTATCTGACAGAAGGAGGAAAAGAATGAGGCCTATAGATTCATGGGTCGACATGAAGGATGTCATGCGACAAAGGTTTGTTCCACCTTACTTTCATAGGGACTTGCAACGTCGTTTTCGTACTCTTAAGCAGGGTACCAGATCAGTAGAGGAGTACTATGAAGAGTTCGAGAAGCTAAGGAACAGATTGGAGCTCAATGATGATGAAGAAGCATTGATGGCACAATTCTTGGATGGACTCCAAGAAAGGATCAACCGCAAGGTGGAAAGGCAAATCTACAATGACTTCAAAGACTTGTTCCACCTATCTGTGTAAGCTGAGCAGCACATCAAACGTAAGAGCCAAGACATCCGCAGCAAGCCTAAGACACTTTGGGCACCAAGAAACATGCCCAAGCCCGTAGACAAAGGCAAGAGCATAGAGATCGAGTCAAGGTTCAAGAGCAAGCCTCCTGAACCCACCCGTGACCAGAAAGAGCCTGGTAAGTCTTCTAACCCTCAAAGATCATGTGACATCATTTGTTTCAAGTGTAGGGGTCGTGGACACATCTCAAGGAAGTGCCCAAACAACTGGGTCATGTTGATTACGGAGGCTGGAGAATATGAGTCCCAAGATGAAGAGGACTATGAACCAGAAGAGGAGTATGGTGACATTGAGTACCTTGATGTGGGGGAAGTGCTGGTCACTAGACGCATCTTCAGTGCAATGGTGGATCCTTCAGAGACCATCCAAAGTGAGAACATCTTCCACAGGCGTTGCACCATCAAGGGCAAGGTATGTAACCTCATCATAGATGGTGCTTCTTGCACTAACATTGCTAGTGCATATATGGTTGATAAGCTAGGTCTAGAGAAGACAAGGCATCCTCGACCATATAGACTGAGATGGCTGGATGACAAAGTGGAGCTCAAGATCCATGAGCAAGTCACTGTGCCATTCAGTGTGGGCAAGTACCAAGACCAAGTCGTGTGCGACGTGGTGCCCATGCAAGCTGGCCATCTTCTGCTAGGAAGACCATGGCAGTTTGACAAAGAGACCATGCATGATGGCCGAACCAATCTCTACACTTTTGTGCATGACAAAAGAAAGGTCAGCTTGGCTCCTCTTACACCTGTCCAGGTACATGAGCTACAACTGCAAATGAGTAAGGAAAAGAAACTTATCAAGTCTAATTTTCTTATTCAACCAAGCCATGTCCGGAGAGCTTTAACCTCGAAGGATTTAATGTTACTAATGGTTTTCAAGGAAGTGTTGAGTGTAGAAAAACAACAGGTAGAGCTACCTCCTGAAGTAGCAACTCTCCTCAACAAGTTCCAAGATGTATTTCCAGAGGAGATACCAGCAGGCTTGCCTCCTTTATGTGGCATAGAACATCAGATTGATCTAGTGCCCGGAGCAGCCCTGCCCAAACGGCCAGCCTACCGGATGAGTCCAGAGGAGTCCAAGGAGCTTGAGAAGCAAGTCAAGGAGCTCCTGGAGAAAGGATATGTTCGAGAGAGAGCCTCAGTCCATGTGTCGTACCAGTGCTACTAGTGCCCAAGAAGGATGGGACTTGGCGCATGTGCGTGGACTGCCGAGCAATCAACAACATCACAGTAAAGTACCGGCATCCAATACCACGGCTGGATGATATGCTAGATGAGCTGAGTGGAGCCACGGTCTTCTCTAAGATAGACCTCAAGAGTGGATACCACCAGGTCAGGATGAAAGAAGGTGATGAATGGAAGACTGCTTTCAAGACAAAGCAAGGGCTCTACGAATGGACAGTCATGCCATTTGGCTTGACTAATGCCCCAAGCACCTTCATGCGTCTTATGAACCAAGTTCTTAGGGCGTACATCAGTAAGTTTGTAGTAGTTTACTTTAATGACATCTTGGTTTATAGTAAGTGCCTACGGGAACACCTCACACATCTTGAGATGGTACTTAAAACCCTTCGACAAGAAAAGCTTTATGCCAATCTCAAGAAGTGTACCTTTTGTACTGATAAGCTTGTCTTTTTAGGTTTTGTTATAAGTTCACAGGGCCTACTGGTTGATGAAGAGAAGATTCGAGCCATACAAGAATGGCCAACACTAGGCAACATCAGCCAAGTAAGGAGCTTCCACGGATTGGCCAGCTTCTATAGGAGATTCGTGCCCAACTTCAGCAGTATTGCCTCACCATTGACAGCATTAGTGAAGAAGAACGTGGGATTCAGCTGGAGAGAAGCTCAGGAGAAGGCATTCCAGGCCTTGAAGGACAGCCTTACACATGCACCAGTGCTAGTCCTTCCCGACTTCAACAAGATGTTTGAAATGGAGTGTGATGCCTCTCGAATAGGCATAGGAGTAGTGCTAACCCAAGGAGGGAGACCAGTGGCATACTTCAGTGAGAAGCTAGGTGGTGCATCACTGAACTACCCCACTTATGAAAAGGAGCTCTATGCCCTTGTCCGAGCATTGGAGACTTGGCAGCATTACTTGTTGTCCAAGGAGTTTGTGATCCACACTGATCATGAGACTCTCAAACACCTCAGAGGGCAACCCAATCTCAAGAGGAGACATGCCAGGTGGATGGAGTTCATAGAGACCTTCCCGTACGTCATCAAGTACAAGAAGGGCAAAGACAATGTGGTAGCCGATGCACAATCAAGGAGGTTTGCCTTGATATCAACCATGGAGGCAAAGGTCCTAGGATTCGAGCACATCAAGGAACTATACAAGGATGATCCTGACTTTGCTGAGAGCTACAAGGAGTGTGGCACAGGGAGTCATGGCAAGTTCTACATCCATGAAGGATTCTTGTTCCGAGAGAGAAGGCTGTGCATACCACAAGGATCATTGAGGGAGCTTATCATCCGAGAAGCTCATGGAGGAGGACTCATGGGCCACTTTGGTGTCGACAAGACTCTAGCAGTGGTCAAGGAGCACTTCTACTGGCCACACATCAAGAGGACAGTAGAAGCTCATTGTGCAAGATGCATCACTTGCAAGAAGGCAAAGTCCCGAATGCAACCTCACGGGTTGTATCTCCCACTGCCCATACCTACACATCCATGGGTGGACATCTCAATGGACTTCGTTCTAGGACTGCCCAAGATCAACCACAAAGATGCAATCTTTGTAGTGGTGGACAGATTCTCCAAGATGGCACACTTCATCCCATGTACCAATGTCAATGATGCCACACAAACAGATGAGCTGTTCTTCAGGGAGATAGTACGGCTTCATGGAGTGCCAAGGAAAATCGTATCAGATAGGGACACCAAGTTCCTCAGCCATTTCTGGAGGACCCTTTGGAGAAAGCTAGGCACGAAGCTACTCTTCTCTACCACCTGCCATCCTCAAACCGATGGCCAAACTGAAGTTGTCAACAGGACACTATCAACTCTTCTCAGGACTACACTAGGGATGAACCTAAAGACTTAGGTGGAGTGCCTGCCATTCATAGAGTTTGCTTACAACCGAGTCGTGCATTCAGCAACCAAGAAGACACCATTTGAAGTAGTATACGGCTTCAACCCTCTCACCCCATTGGAACAAATGCCACTACCACCAGCTGAGATGACCAACCTCAACGGAGCATCCAAGGCAGAGTTCATAAGGAGGTTACACCAGAAGGTAGCAGAAAATTTGGAGAAGAGGACCAGACAGTACGTGACTCATGCCAACAAGGGAAGAAATGAGGTGATCTTTCAACTAGGCGATTGGGTGTGGCTACACCTACGGCAGGAGAGGTTCCCAAACCTAAGGAGTTCCAAGCTAGCACCAAGAGGAGATGGACCATTCAGAGTGCTCGAGAGGATCAAAAACAACGCCTACCGGATCAAGCTCCCAGGTGAGTTTAATGTGTCCAATACGTTCAATGTTACTGACTTAACCCCTTTCCATGCAGATGAACCAGTTTTGAGGACAAAACCTACTGAAGAGGGAGGGGATGATGAGGACATCAGGCCGTACATCCAGCCAGGAGACCAGACTGGCCGACCAGGAAACTTGCCTGAGATAGCTGGACCATCTGGCACGCCTGCCGGCCCAAGCAGTACCGCCGGACCCTCGACCACAAGGACCAGAGCAACCAGCATTGCCGGCGGAGATGCCCAAGCTTCCGGCACACTTGGTGGTGACGTGGATGACACCGCTGGTCCCTCTGGTGATGCCGCCAACTCCAGGATCAACTTGGCCGGTCCTGAAGGCATTCCGGCCAGTACCTCGCACAATCCAGCCGGTACAGCCGATCCAGCCGATTACACGCGCATTTCCACTTCTACACAAGAGGACTCGGACCAAATGAGCTACCCGCTCCAGGACATGCACGTAGAGGAAGTATCTACACCAGTGGTACCTCAAGGAGCAATGACAAGAAGCATATCAAGGGCACTCTTCCACAAATTCAGCTTATGGGTCGACAAACTCCTAGAGGAAGATCGACTAACAACAATGGGCCAAAAATGCATGGAAGAGTCCAATGGCTTCTCAACAACACAAGGGACATCAGAAACTTGGGCTTTAGTGGCAAGAGAGGTCAGGGCCCAAAGATTCTTAACCCTACTCCAAGTTGAAGACTAGGAGCAAGGCGCGTGCATGCCACAAGGACAGCCACCTTCCATTTCTTGGCCATGAGGTAAGTTAAGGTAAGTTTCAATTCGAATATATGCCTCGTTCTGTTTTGCAGGGTAAGATCTAGAATATTTACCTTATTGAGTCAAATACATTTTAGGAATAAGTCCTTTTTTCGATTATACACTTTTGTATCTTTTCCTTTGTGCACTTTTGTAAGTTTTCCTTTTCTTATTTGGGTCGACCCTAGAAGGTCAAGCTGTCGAGCATATTAATAAGGCTCCTTCCAGCATTGTAGTTCGACAACCTTTTTGATATTAATAAAGATAGAACTTTTTCCCCAACAAGTTATTCTCTCAAGAGACTTGTGCCCTTAGAACCTAGTTGAGACCAGCCCTCCTAGCTCTAAGTTTGTGATTTATCACGAGGTTCATCACCCCTCGTGTGGTTCACTTCACCTTTCCATCGAATACCAATCCAAAAACCCCTATCCAAGAAGTCTAAGATCGAGTTTCTCACCTAAACTTCTCCAAACAGCCCACGCGCATACATCCTTGAATCAAGGCTTGTATCAACGTAGTGCTATATGATACTTCCGAGGAGGAAATAGGTCGTCAGCCCAACTTTAAATGGTGCTTTTTGTGTCACTCCATCTTTTTTTCACATGAAAAACAATAGGTAGCATTGCATTTATATTTTTTCTTACAATGGTATATATTTTGTCTTTTGTCGATTTATGCAGTCCTTCCTAAATATGTTGTATGTTTTCCAAAGTTTTCAAAGAATCTTCCTAAATTTAAGAAGCTTTTCTAAGTTTTAGGAAACGACTCTTTTACTGTTTATATATGAAAATTGACAAGTAAAGTATGACTATTTCTCTTTTAATATCAATTTTATTTCGTTTGTTTTATGTTTTATTTAATATCAATTCTCTTTTATTTTTCTCTCTGTGTAGAAATTTTATGCAACGATTGGAAGTGATATGTCAGCAAATATAGCAAAAAACAACAACTTTTCGAGTGGTGATAAAGGGTATCATTCACTTCTTTTAAACGCTGCTCCAGATCTTTGTCCAATTCCTATTTCCCATTCAACCCGAGGTGCCGATGATATATATGTGAATAGATATTTTAAGAACAAAGATGAGTTGATTAAAAAAATGGGAAAATGAAAAAAACAGCTCAAATGTGTTGGAGACATCCTTAAATCCTTTGCGTATGGAAAGATTAAATTTTATTAAATGTGTTAAGCTGAGTCGATTAAAAGGAAAGAAACAAACAAGAAAGACTTTATTAAATTTTAGAAAAACTTTATGCAATTTTAGGTAGTATCTCTTATGTTTTAGAAATTCTTTTCTAAGACTTTATAAAATTTTTAACGCACATGAAACTCGAAATGAAACTTACAATAGCAGCTGGAGAGAAAGTGGTGATACTGATTTTCTGGTAGGTGTTGTAGTTTTGTACAGATGATCTGCAAATCTAAAATAGCAACATTCATATATTAAAAACTCATCTACCAAAAGATGAGACAAAAATAACATCTACCAAAAGGGTTAAGAGACTTTCCTGAAATCACAATACTTAAAAAGAAACATAATTGAACAACACAATTATGTAAATGAGATAGTGTAAACGCAAATTTAGATTCTATTTTTGATATTTGTCCCTTACCCTCAGTTTATCTTCCTAGTCTTCCTTGGCAAGGCCTTCGTGCGGGTACCAAAAAACAGAAATATGACAAGATCAGTGAAAAGAAAAGGCTTACACCTGTAGAGATACTACTTTGTAATCCATTTTCAACTTTATTGAGATACCTGTTTGAAACTACCGTGGATGTTGTGTTGTCTTAAAGCTAGCAAAAGAGTACTTTAATTTCCTAAATGTTGCATTCACAGATACAATTTGAATCTCCACTGACAGGCTCTAGGTAAATTCTTTCCACCTGAGTTCACATCATACTTTCACTATGTATGATCATTGCGGTTTGAAGACAAACCAGATTATCCATACCTAAAGAGCCTTTTCATGGATCTCTACATCTCAGAAGGTTGATAAAAGTCTTGATTTTCCTTTTTTGTTTTAGTTTATGCGTGAAAATGTTCACATAAAAAGAAAAGAGAAAACTAAGACTGTTGTTAATGTTATATATCTTCAGGTTATCAGTTTGACTTTGTATTTGATTGGACAGTCTTGAAGTATCCACAGTTCGGCTCTAGCCCCAGTTCAAGCTCCAAACCAAGAGTAAGTAACATTTATGAAATAGTGTAAACCCAAAAACTATTGAAAACACAAGAACTGCAGAAACCATTGAAATAGTTATAGGGAAATATATAGCAAGAAAGTAGTCGAGCACTAGATTCAAATTTATCTGATTGATAAATTAAGCCCTCCTATATCAAATCAAATTCGAGGATGCTTAAGATAGATAAAAATGCGCACATCACAAAATCCATAACTATAATAATCATCTACCTTCATATATTGCAGGAACCAAATCCGAATTAGGCAATCCAAACACCTCTTTAGTGTTCACACGGCCCTAAAACCAAAACAGAAACTGAATACATTGGTTCCATGAACATCATCATCTAAACTGGACTAGCTTTGAGCTAATTCACGTACGAATTTAACATTTTGTTGTGGTTCGCCTTTTTTAGAAGTTGATTAAATGACTATACAAACAATTCATCTGATTTGAATGTTCTTTAGCATCTGAGAGATCAAGCTCCATTCAAAACCAAAAGTTTCAATTTCTCAAATTTTGGTTAATTCTTTTGGCAAGTAATAACAGAAACATACCTTCAAAAGAGTGACCTCGCCGATAGTGACTTTATCCATTGCGAAAGCAACGGAGGAAGACGCGTACTGCGACGATATCCTCAAAAATCAAAAGAGGAAAAAAATTAAAAAAAAACATAAGAAAAAAAAGAAGATGAAGTTGCAGACACGATACCTCAGAGGATAATACTTCAACAGGAGGAGGCGGTGGAGGAAGAGCTGGCTCAGGTGAATCAAGGAATCCAAAACCTAACACAAAACCTTGAGTTTCGTCGGAAAGAAGAAAAATGGCGGAGAGTTGCGGTGGTGAAATCGAATCGCTTCCGACGCGTGATCCTGAAAAATGAGGAAATGGTTAGTTCTAAATTAAAATTAATTAAGGTTATTTTTGTCATTTTGCATTTAAAAAATGCTATTTATAAGAATTTAGATTAGGGATGCTAATTTAGTCACTAAAACTATATTTAGTGTTAAATTAGTCATTCGCCATCAAATTTATTTTTCTAATATTTAAAGAAAAATAGAAAAGATTTTGAAACAATAAAATACAAATAGAAATAGAAGCATGCATATATCTGAACAGCTTGGCTGCTTATATTCTTTCTTTTTTTCTTTTTGATACAGCTTGGCAATTCCTATTTATTTCTTCATTTTATCTTTTAATTCTCCAATAATATATAATACAAAAACTAATAATAATAGTAGTAACACTAACGAAACGCAAAATCGTCTCTCGAATCTCACTTCACACTTGAACCTGTGAAAACTGCTTTGTAAAAAGAAAACTGGATTTTGACATTAGAGGCTAACGAGCGTAGAAGCTTTTATCTTCTCCTTCGTTCTCATAAAAACAGCAACAATCGAAGAAGAGCTTGAAATGGGTCACCACCCCCACCACCACGACGGTGGCGATGGCGTCCCTCAACATGTCAATAGCCCTCGTTTCTCCGGTCCCATGACCCGCCGTGCTCAATCTTTCAAACGCGGCGGCTCTGGAGGCAGCAGTAATACTCACGCTGTCGGCGTCAGTGGTGGCGATAATCATAACGGCTCAAGCACCAACAATCACTCGACTTTGAGAGTTCACCACGAGATCGATCTACAGCTTAACTCACCTAGATCAGAGATCGCTTCCGGTACGGGTTTAGATCCGAGTACTTCGTTTGACTCAGCGATCAATAGAAAACATCAATTGAGGGAGAGAGTTGTGAAAGGCTTATTGAGGAAGCCGATGGGATCAATGGTTTCGGATTTAAGTTTGAGAGAGAGGAAGAAACTTGGGCATTGGATGTTTTTTGCCTTTTGTGGTGTGTGTTTGTTTATGGGTCTTTTGAAGATTTGTGCTACTGGTTGGTTTGGATCTGCCATTGATCAGGTTTCTTCTCAAACTGATTTTTTTTTTTTGCTTTTGGATTAGTAAATGGCATTTAGTGCTTCAATAAGAACTTCACATTTATGATGCTAATAGTGTTTCTCTGGTTAATAATCTGTGGCTTATTTGATGGGAGACGGAGATTAACACATCTGACATAACTTTGTTAATTTCTTTTAGGATTTATCTGATTCAATTCCTCGAGTAAATCTACTAGATCATAGCTCCCATGATTATATCTATAAAGATGGTGGAAATGATGTTGATCCAACTTTGGTTATGGTTGCTTCGGGCGTGGTGGGTGACCAAAATAGTGTGGTTGAAGTAAGTCCTTTTTAGCTCCGTTGTATCAGTTTTTTCTTCCACTGCTTCATTGGGCACAAGATTTCTTGTGGATTATATTGCTTCATTCTCTACTCGTGAATCTTGAATTCTTGGTGTTGCTTTTATTCTTCATTCAGTATTCAGGTGTCTGGGCAAAACCTGAGAGTGGAAATTTCTCACAGTGTATTGGCAGTTCAAGGATTCGAAAAAGTATGCCCTTGGCATGATATAAACCATTAGTCTTGTTAGCAGGACTTTTTACATATGATTATATATTTTCTGCAGAGTTAGGTGCTAATACGAATGGCTACCTTCTCATCAATGCTAATGGAGGACTAAACCAAATGAGATTTGGGGTCAGGCTTTTTGTGTTTTCTCAAGTTTCTGAGGTTTTCTTTCTATTTATTAGTTTTAGGCTAATGCGTTTAACCATTTTAGAGTGCAGATATGTGATATGGTTGCAGTGGCTAAAATTATGAAGGCAACTTTAGTTCTTCCCTCACTTGATCATAGCTCATACTGGGCAGATGACAGGCTAGTTCTTAACTTTATGAAGCCCTTTAATTAATCTCATGTCTTTACAGAAGCACATTACATGTTAAGTACTCTGTATGTTTGTTCTTATCGTACTAAAGAAAAATAATAAAAGCACTACCATAGTCATGACAGGTGAACATTCAGTTCGTTTAGCTTATTTTGTGCTTATTCCACTGTGCTTGTAGTGGCTTTAAGGATCTATTTGATTGGCAACATTTCATTGAGGAATTGAAGGATGATATTCACATAGTTGAGTCACTGCCACCAGAATTAGCCGGAATCGAGCCCATGGTTAAGACACCGATATCGTGGTCTAAGGTCTAGATTGCTTTTTTGATATATGGTTATAACTGTGGCCCTAGGCTCACTAGTATTTGCATACCATGTTTTTCAAGAAGACCCTCGGTCAGTAATATTTTTGCCCTGGTTACAGGTTGGTTACTACAAGAAAGAGATCCTTCCGTTGTTGAAACAGCATATCGTAATGTACTTAACTCACACTGATTCCCGGCTTGCCAACAATGACCTGCCTGATTCTGTCCAAAAGCTTCGTTGCCGAGTAAATTACAAGGCGCTGAAATATTCCGCTCCAATAGAGGAACTGGGAAACGTTCTAGTTTCTAGAATGAGACAGAACAGAGGTCCATACCTCGCTCTTCATTTAAGGCAAGTAGCTTTTGTGTAATCATAATTGATTAGATATCGGGCCGTGTGCAGTTTTATGTAGATAGCTCTAGATACAAGGCCAGTTTGAATTGGTTTGGTTTATAGCTTATATGAATACTTAAATATACCATATAAAGTTTGGTTCAAAACAAGTATATCATCCTCTACAGGTATGAGAAGGATATGTTGGCTTTCACAGGGTGCAGTCATAGTTTGACAGCTGAAGAAGACGAAGAATTACGTAAGATGCGGTATGAGGTTAGTCACTGGAAAGAAAAAGAAATAAATGGAACAGAGAGAAGATTGCAAGGCGGTTGTCCCTTGACTCCGAGGGAAACCTCGCTTTTGCTAAGGGCTTTGGAATTCCCATCCAGCTCCCGGATTTATCTCGTAGCTGGTGAAGCTTATGGAAATGGAACCATGGATCCTCTCAACACAGACTTTCCCAACATTTTCTCACATTCAACTCTTGCCACCGAAGAAGAGCTGCGTCCTTTTAACAATCACCAGAATATGTTGGCTGGTTTAGATTATATTGTTGCACTTCAAAGCGAGGTATTTCTCTACACTTATGATGGAAATATGGCAAAAGCTGTTCAAGGTCATAGGCGTTTCGAAAACTTCAAAAAGACCATAAATCCAGACAAGTAAATACTCCTGAATACCCTCCACTACTTCGTGGTATAAAGTTCATATCATTTTGGTCACATCTTCTTGTTCTTGATGCAGGATGAGCTTTGTGAAACTTGTTGATGCACTGGATGAAGGGAAAATTTCTTGGAAAAAGTTCAGTTCCAAAGTAAAAAAGCTACACAAAGACCGAAATGGAGCTCCATATACCAGAGAATCCGGTGAGTTCCCGAAGTTAGAAGAGAGTTTCTATGCAAATCCTCTTCCCGGGTGTATTTGCAAGACTACAGAAGAAGAAGGTACGATGCGACGGTCATAAACATAAGCACATGGTATTTTTTTTAGTTTATAGTTAGCAAAAAGGAAGAAGAAAGGAATTGTGATTTTTTATCTCCTGAAGCCGGAGAAGGCCATGATTACAAAACATCATAATTGAGAAAATGGTCTCAGACAAATATGAGAAATTAATGGAGACAGTATCTTACTGTTAAACACAGCAGATATGTTCTGAACTGTTCATCTCCAATCAAGTTTTCTACAAACAAAGTTCGACTTGAGCTATGCCATGCAGATTTGTGGAAACTATATTGTAACGCTACAATTGTCATACTTTTTTGCTCGTTTAATGACATCGAAGATATCTTTCTCTTTTCTGTGTTTTTGTTTGTTTTGTTTTTCCAGATGTTAATACGTTGAAAGCTATCAGACGTTAAAAGCACCCTTATGGTTTACACTGAATCAGGATCAAGATTGGGATGTATACTGATGCAGGAAGATGTAATCACATATTCATTGAGACAACTAAGAAAGGATGAGACGAATTAAACCATCCATGATTTGGAATTAGCGGTTATGGTGTATCTATATGTACGGAGAAATGACGTTTTGGAAACTAAAGAGGTACATGAGCATGTCTAAGCTTATATGCTACGACAATCCATGAGTTTGGAGGCCTTAAACCAACAGAATATATAGCTGCGGAAGTTAATAGACAAGAAAGCGGTTGGTTACCAAACCATAGCGAACTATGCAATGTGTGTTAAGTAGTACTGAATTGGGTTAATAGGTTTTGCGTAGACGTACATCTGGGTAGCACCGAGATGTATACTAACTTGAAACAAAACTACCACCAGAGAGGGAGATGAAGTAAGATGTCGCCAAATAGGTATCGCAGTGTGAGACTTGCCAGCTTGTGAAAATAAAACTATCATAGTTATGTTCGTTTGTCAACCACAATAGCTGCGGCAGATTATTGTTCGTTTACCTGCGGTAGCTATTGTAACCAATCGTAGCAGTTATACGTTGTGGTTTGTATCGTAGTTACATCGTAATTTTTTTGATTCCTGAGTAAAACAGTGGTGCAATTAAAAATTTGTGATTAACCGCAACCGCATTCGGCGGCGACAAACAAACGAATAACATATGTCGTAGTTGTAGTGTCAACCATAATCGCAGTTGCTGCCGACAAACAAACAAACAAGACTATCTATATATATTTCTTGTGGACTCTGCATAACTTACTATTAACATGGAACATGAGATGTGATAATCTTGGATTTTGTTATTAGGCTAACAAAAACTAGTGCGGGTAAAGATGTGATCTAAGAGTGAATCTAGTTAATAGGGGAAGTCATAATATAAGAAACATAAGATAGAAGAAGAATGCAATAAGTATTTTGCTGAAAAATTACATGGATTCACAAATCATACCACATTACAATGATAGAGACCTCTCTATCTCTCTCTCTTTTCTTTCTTAGCCTCTCTTAACAGGATCAAAGTTGGAGACACCAACGACAACACCGATGATCACCGTAAGCACCACGCCTCCCGCTGCAATGCTGAGCAAAAAGTTCTTGAGAGAAGGAGAGATTCCTGAGGCAGCGGCTTCAGCCACCTCAGGAATCATCATCGAAACGGTGAGAGCTGTGGCAGCTAAGCCGCTCACAGCCTTTTCCATCTTCAGGTTAGATGCATTCACTTGAAACCTTCTTGAAGACATGGCTAAAGAGGAGGATGACATTGCTTTGGATGGCTTCAAAGGCAATGGTTTGAGAAAGGCAACCGACGACGATCGGTTCTGGGTTAGTGGCATAACCAATGATACGAAAGTAGAAGCCATTTCTGAGTTTCTCTTTCTCTCTCCTCTTCGATCTTTTGAGTTTCTGTCTTAATGTAAGTTTGGTTTTTGAGAAAGAAGTGAAAAGATGGAGGAAACGTAAGATATGTCATACGTGGAGTGGGAGATATGAGTCTTACGTGGCGATTTCTGAACTTGTAAATGTGATTCGTTAGATAACGTTATCTTCATTTTAATTTCCTGGTTAGTCTAACCACTGACACAAGAATATATAGAAATAATAAATTTATGAGAAATATAACGTTGCACAAAATCTAGTTTTATTATTAAATTAGCACAATAAAAATAAATTTTTATAGTTACAAATAAAAGAAAAATAAAATCAAAAGAAAAATATATAAATCTGAAGTTGATAAGACAAGGTTTTCACTTGGTCGATATTGGTTGTTTGCATTGGACAGTGAGGATAATGTGTTTGGTATGTGGGAGATTATGCCTACACCGATATCATTTGATTCACATTTTGCAATCTAAGTATAATCTTGTCTCCTTTTTTTGTTGTTGTTTTTCCAAGTTCTTTTGGGTCAGGAGAAAGCCCAAAAGATTTATTTAACGAGTATAAATACATAACAAAATTAGGTTTTCTGGTAGCACCCACCAAGAAAAACGCCCAGAGAGTTCTAAGAGAGAGAATTCGTGAGGAGAGAGAGGAGAGAGAAGAGAGAAATTTACAACAGGTTTGGTTCTATTATAATTCTTCTAAGTCTATTTTCTCTAAAGTTGTTTCATTGTAAAAGGGTTCATCAGATTTATAGTGAAGTTTGTAGGAGACAGATCCTACCCGAGAGGTACCTTAAGTGGGAACTCGGTAATCAAATCTTGTGTCTTTATTTTTAAGCAATCCAAAACCAACACCAAAGGCAATAAGAAAAGATTCTAAAATCCTAACAAGTGGTATCAGAACTTCCAGGTTTATTGCAAGTGGTGTGTTGGGAAACAGGGATTTTGGAGTTGCTGGGAAATTCAGAAGCACAACAGATTTGAAGACATAATGATGAGTTCAAGGATTGAGGTTGACATGTTTGATAGGTCAGGAGACTTTTCTCTATGGAAAGTGAGAATGATGGCTCACTTTAGGGTTTTAGGGTTGAAAGATATCCTAACAGATGAAAAGCTACTCGTGGATCCAGTGGTCACAAAAGGTAAATCTGGTGAAGAGGCAAAAGGAAGCATAGAAGACAGCTCACAGATTGATCCGGTAAAGTTTGAAAAATCAGAAAAGGCTAAGGATCTGATTGTTTTGAACGTGGGGAATCAAGTGCTAAGGAAAATCTCTAAGTGTGAGACAACGGCAGCCATGTGGTCTACCCTAAACAAGTTATACATGGAGACATCTCTGCCAAATCGGATCTACCTACAGTTGAGGTTCTACACTTTCAAGATGGATGACTCCAAAAACATTGATACCAATGTAGACGACTTTCTAAGGCTAGTGACAGATCTCAACAACATAGGAGTTGAAATTTCAGAAGAGGTACAAGCAATTCTACTTCTAAGTTCTTTGTCTAACAAGTATGATCAACTCAAGGAAACCCTAAAGTATGGAAGAGATACTTTAAAGTTGAACGAGGTCACAGTAGTAGCTAAGTCTAAGGAAAGGGAGCTAATCGAAAGTGGAAAGATAACAAATTCTCAAGATGTAGGTTTGTATGTGGAATCAAGGGGTAGGTCGAACCACCGGTTCGATAATGACAACACATGGGGAGGCCGATCGAAGAGCAGAGACAAGTCAAAGCAACAATCTGATAACAACAAAGGATGTTTCATTTGTGGGGATGAAGGGCATTGGAAAAGAGATTGTCCTCAGAGAAAGAAACGTGCAGAATCTACTAACATAGCAGAACCTATTCAGCCAGTGGTCTTAACAGCCAGTACTGAAGACACAAGGGAATGGGTAATGGATTTAGGGAGTTCCTACCACATCACACAAAACAAAGATGTTTTGTTTGATTTCAAAGAAATCATTGGAGGTAAAGTTCTGATGGCAAATAATACTCATAACAGCATCAAAGGAACATAGAGTATTAGAATTCAGAACTCAGATGGTTCTATGGTGATACTCAAGGATGTGAAATACATGCCAGAGGTGAGTAGGAATTTGATTTCATTTGAGTTGTTGGAAAAGGCAGGTTGTTGTTATCAAGGAGGTGATTTGGGACTGCAGTTTTATAAAGACGGCAAGAAGGTAATATCTGGGAAACTCAGCAATGGGTTGTATTATCTTCAAGGTAGAGTATGCAAAGTAGGGATCAGGTCAGGATCGAAGAAGCTGAATAAGGAGATAGCTACAAGCAAGGTCGAATTAGTGGATAGACAGTCAAAGAAGGTGACTTTCAGTGAAAATCTAATTCTAGGACCTACACGGAATGGTTTTAAGGCATGTTCAACCGTTCAAGGTGGAGACTTTTCTAATGAAATCTCTAGAGAAATTGTAGCAGGACAGAATATGGTAGATGTTGATGCTAAAACTCACAGGGAAAGTGTTTCACAAGGATTACAGAAATTCAAGAGTGGAAAAAGGAGTTTGAGCATGGAAACTAAGGTAAGGTTTCTGTATAAAGCTTTGCAGATATTAGGAATTGACAGGTTCTACAGTATTTCTGCTAAAGACGGTGTGATTCTACCTATGATTCAGCTAAGCAAAGTTTCAGAAATCCTAGCTACCAAGGACATACCTGATTTGAATTCACAGCTTTGCTGTGAATTTCTCAAGAGCCTCTAAAGAAGGAGAGGACCTCCTAGGAATATCACTGTAGTTGTCTTGACCTCACAGAGACAAAGTAAGAAACAAGTTAGTTTCAGGGTATACTTAAAACAGTGACAGAATCAGAAATAACCTAGGAGGATGGGTGCGAGGGGAAAGGCAGCAGGAAACATCTCTCAAGGTAGAGCTCGCTGGAAAAGTGGCCGGAAAAGTGGCCGGAAAAGTCACCAGAAAAGTAGCTGGGAAAGTCGCCGGAAAAAGTCACCGGAAAAGTCGCCGGAAAGGTCCCCAGAAAATGTCGCCGGAAAAGGTCGCCGGAAAAGGTCGCTGGAAAAGGTCACCAGAAAAGGTCGCCGGAGGCAGCGGCGCATGGCCGGAGGACGGCGGGACGTGGCCGGAAGACAGCGGCGCGTGACGGGCAAGGCGGAGCGTGAGGTCCACGCGCGGGCGCGTGTGGCACACTCGCGGTGGCGCGTGGTATACATGCGTGGTGCGTGGCCGGCGCGTGGACGCGCATGAGCGCGCGTGGCGCCGCGTGGGGGCACGTGGTGACGCGTGAGCGCGTGTGGCGGTGCGTGGGATGGCGCGTGGGCTTCACGCGCCCGCGGGAAAAAAAAACGGTTGGGCTAAAGAAAAAAAAACGGCGGACCCAATAAGAAATTGAAGAAGGTGGATAATTGTTGGTAAAAGGCCCAGTTCTTCCAAGTTCTTTTGGGCCAGGAGAAAGCCCAAAGGTAGGTAAACCCTAATGAATATTTAACGAGTATAAATACATAACAAAATTAGGTTTTCTGGTAGCACCCACCAAGAAAAACGCCCAGAGAGTTCTAAGAGAGAGAATTCACGAGGAGAGAGAGAGGAGAGAGAGAAGAGAGAAATTTACAACAGGTTTGGTTGTATTGTAATTCTTCTAAATCTATTTTCTCTAAAGTTGCTTCATTGTAAAAGGGTTCGTCAGATTTATAGTGAAGTTTGTAGGAGACAGATCCTACCCGAGAGATACCTTAAGTGGGAACTCGGTAATCAAATCTTGTGTCTTTATTTTTAAGCAATCCAAAACCAACACCAAAGGCAATAAGAAAAGATCCTAAAATTTTCTGTTTCTTCTTTTCGGATGGTTAGAAAAAATACATGCTAAGAGGAGAAAGAATGTCGAAAAAATATTAAAAACTAGATTTAGACACACTTCGTGCACGAGAAAAAAAATATTTACACATTATAATTAATTGTTTATTTAATAAATATAAATTTAATACGTACATAATTATTTCTTATTTAAAATAATTATTTAATTATTAATATTAATTATACAAATGAAATATACAATAAAATCGGATTATATAAATAAATTTAAATGTTCTATATCTTAGATAGACAATATTAATAAATAGGTAAGAAATTATAAATATGATAAATTCAATTATTCTAAATTTTTGTTTTGTATTTTATTTGAATAATTTTTGAAATTTTTTTAATATTTTGTTTTATATTGTGTTTATATTTTATATCAAAATATTAAGAATTTACATATAATATACTGTTAAATATTTGTCTAATGTCGTTTTTATAAATACTCTAGTAAATTATGTCTTATATAATATTTACCTTATTTTTTTCTAATAGTGTGATACATTACCGTGACATACTTGTAAATTATACCTGAAGTTGAGATGTCTTTGTTAAAATATTTCTCAATTAATATATTAGAGATATAGAAAAATATGATTATAGTTTCGTTAGGATTGATCTTGATATATGCAATGCTAAATACTACTCTCTTTTCATATATCGACTCAATTCGTGTTCGTCAGTTTGAATAAACATATGTGATTGGATATTGAAAAAACAAGTGCAAGTGTTAGTTTGATTTGTTGAGAAAAGCCAAGCCAAACCAAACTTTGCTTTGATTATTTTTAAATTTTGTGAATGTGACATTTATCTGAGGTTAATACATTATATACCTTTTGTTGTTTATTCCTCGAGAGTTTTTTTGAATCTAGAATTGTAGTGGTTGTTGTGTTCGAGATTGGACAAGAATTTTTCAGATCCACCACAATAACGATCATATCATGTAGAAGCAAAAGAGCACACAACTTGCATAAAGGTTCAAGTTCGAAGAAGCACGAACGTAATAGATATGGAAGAGGAAGAGACAACATCACTAAGTCTAAAATCATTTTGAACTCAACCGAGTTCAACTATGTGAAAGCTGGAACAGAGACGAGTTTTGAGAACAAAAAAGAGACTAAAAATGGAGCTTAAAAACTATTTTTTTCATTCATCATTATTTTTTCATTTTATAAAGATTGCTACAGTCTTGTTTAAAGAGAAGCTTAAGACAACTCATAATGTGACAAGTGGCTAAGGACAAGTTATTTCTGATAGATTTAAGACTGCAAAATAGTTGTCGTTATGCTGGTTGTGAGCTATGTCTGTAGTACGATCAATGGCACCAATATTGCGTGAAGGTACTATGTTTCGGAGTAAGGGTGTCATTTTGTTTGCAAGTGCATGTGTAGGTGCAATGGATTGTTTTGGTTTTTGGCTTGGTGGATCTAACTAGGCCAATCGAAGAGTTGATCTGTTTTCACATCCCCTCAAACTAGGTGGAGGAAGAATTTGAACACGAGTGTAAACGAAGATCAGCGAAAAGAGCTTGTTCAGTAAAGAAAAGTAAGATTCGATGCTAAAGCCCAAAATTATTCATTAATGCCATAATGGTTTTTTTGCAAATAGACCTAGGGTTTCCCTTCTACTCTATATAAACTTGGTGAAGATGTTAGCTACCTACAATATTGCGGAAACGTGTTTGATGGTCAGAACCCCAAAGCCACTCGTTCTCGTACATAGTGGTAGTCAACTTCAAAGTGATTGGACTGTGAGTGTAGCAATGGATTTGCAATAAAGTAAACTGCAAAAAGGTTACCGCAAAATAGTAAGGCTGGCCATAACTATGACAAACATGTGTCTCGCATGAGTGAGCTTATCCACGTGAGTTCTAGAACGGTGAGGGAGAGAGTCCGATATTCTGCCTCTATGGAAGACCTTGAGAATGTTGGGTGTCTTTTGGTTGCTCCAAGGAAAGTACAAAAGCCACCGGTCGATCTACGAGTATGGGAGCAACCAGTCTAATCACGATCACTATAAGCTTGTAGTGTTGAATCAGAGAGATTGGAGACATTTAGACCTATAGTTATTGTTCCTTTGACGTAACGCAATATGCGTTCTAACAGCTGAAAATTTGTCATGGAGGGATCATGCATTTTTTTTGACAAATGTAGTTAATTGCCAACTAATTTCAGGTCTTGCCAATGTAAGGTATTTGAGCTTTCCTGCAATACTTTTGAAGTAGGTTGGCTCAGGAAATAGTTTATCATGTTGTTGCAGGCGATTCAGTTATAAAGGAAGAGGGGTACACATTGGTTTGCAGTCCAACATTCTTGTCGCACATATATTGGTAGCATATATTTCTTGACGTAAGAATAACCCTTCATCATAGTAATGTGCCTGAGTATCCAAGGTCCTTCATTCTGTAATGTGTGCTGTAATGTGTGCTTAGATTTTCCAACAACTTGGAAACCAGATCCCAATTTTTTCTTGTGAGTAGTATGTCATCGACGTAGAGGAGTAAGAACATTACATCTTAGTTATTTCGATACACGGACACTGAGGTGTCACCGTTTGCACAAATAAAGACATATTCGAGCAAGAAAAGTTGAACTTATCGAACCAAACACTAGAAGCTTGTTTTAAACTGTATATAGTTTTGTTGAGTTTGCGGGTTTAGTGGGGTCTTCAAAACTAGGAAGTTGTATTATATAAACTTTTTCATTTAAATATCCATGAAGGAAGTCATTGTTTATATCCAATTGCTTGATATCCCATTTCTTTGTAGCTAAATGCATAATCAATCTCATTATTGCTGTTTTTGCAGCTAGACTGTATGTTTCTACATAATCAACATATTCTTCATGTAGATATCCTTTCACAACTATTCTTGCGTTTAGTTTATCGAGAGACCTATCGGTATTGAGCTTGGTCTGAACATCCACTTACATCCTAGCCGGCCCTGAATTTAATAGGACCGCAAGCAAAAAAAAATGCGCCGTTTTATACTACAAAAAAATTGGGCCATTTTATACTACAAAAAAAATTGGGCCGTTCTAATTTTTAAAATTTTTTTGTTGTTAGAAGGACTCAAACTGAAGAACTCAAGGAAGCAGTTTACTTTTATTTACCATTTGTGCTAAGAATACTTTTGAAACACTACAAGAAAACTGCGAATTTGCGACTACATATGTGGTCGCAAATATTGCGACCAAATTTGCCATGGTTTAGCGACCATTTTGCGACTACGGCGAAGTAGTCGCAAATTGGTCGCAAATAAGTGACCAATACGTGTGGTCGCAAATCAATCGCAATATGCAACGAATTAGTGACTGATTTGCGACTGCTTTGAGACTGACCCTGGTAGTCGCTAATCAGTCGCCAAATAGCGACTGATTAGCGACTACGTATGGAAAATCACGTGGTAGTCGCTAATTAGTCGCAAAATAGCGACCGCTTTGCGACTACGGTATGTAGTGGCTCTGCAGTCACAAAATGGTGGCAAAGTGCCAACATAAAAAACATGTGCGAGTTAGGTATAACGACATTTAAGCGACTACATTTGCGAGTTAGGTGTAGTCGCAAAGTAGTGGCAAATCAGTGGCAAAGTAGTCGCAAAGTAGTCGCAAAATGTTGTATATATATGCATCATCCCATTCTCTCATTTGCGAAAGCAAAAGTAAAAATTTTTGTAAAACATGTGGGGAAATTATAACAATTCGAGAGATTGGATGTACAGAAGAATAGATAATGAAACAAGAAATATCTCGGCGGAATTTGCACAAGGCATGGAGCAGTTCATGAATTTTGCAAGTAGTCAACCTATAGCTCAAAGTAGTGGAGGTAAGTTTTTCTATCCTTGTATTAATTGCAAAAATGATAAATTTATTCCGGGACGAAAAATATGGAGTCATCTATATAGTCGAGGGTTTATGCCAAATTATTATATTTGGTATAAACATGGAGAAGAGCTGAATGTTCAGTTAGGGACGAGTAGTACTAGTCGGGGTGATGTACCAAGAAATCAGGGATGTGATTGTAGTAGTGATGAAAGAGTTGGTATATCCGGTAATAGATATGTTGAAATGGTGACGGATGCATTTCGTGAGACAACGACTGATGATCAGCATCAGTACTATAATCAGAACGAAGAAAATTATAATTATAATTATGAAGAAGAACAGCCTAATGAAGAAGCAGAAAAGTTTTACAACATGTTAGAAGCTGCAAAAAATCCATTGTATGATGGTTGTCATGAAGGGCACTCACAATTATCTTTAGCTGCTAGGTTTATGAACATCAAATCTGATTTTAATTTACTAGAAAAATGTATGGATTCTTGGGCGGAGCTATTTACAGAATATTTACAACAAAGACAAAAACAAAGACGAGATTGGCCTTTTGCAACAAGAAAATGATGAAGACGTAATGCATGTTCAAGAGATAGAGGTAGATCGGTTGGTCGATACAGTTAACCATACTGAAGAAATTGATTTCGATGTCGGAGATGCGGAACTAGAAGATGAATTTCAATGTAATATTTCATCTTCAGATGATGATGAGAATGAAGAAATGTAATAAATTTAGTTATGCTATGTATTTTCTACATATGATTTTCATATAATTTAATGTATTACCAATATCCATATATATATAGATTTTTTAAGTAATTGAGACTGATTTGCCACCACTTTGCAACTGCATTGGTAATGTGGTCGCATTTCAGTCACAAAAATTTAATGTAGTCGCAAATCGGTCGCTAATTAGCGACTGATTCGCGACTACATTCAAAAAATTTGATGCGTAGTCGCAAATCAGTCGCTAATTAGCGACTGATTTGCCACCACATATGGTTAATTCACATTTTCCCTAAGTATTTTCCACATTTAAAACTTGTATTTCTATTCTATAAGACTACTAACCATTAGAAGTGATAACATATATTGAAAACCATATTTTTAATGATTTTATATTTAGATAACATTTAGAATGTATATAAGAAGTCTAAGGTTAAGTAAATTTGTTAAGGATTTAGGTAAGTTATTTGAAAATTTGGGAAATGTTATTGTTTTCATAGTAATTGAATTTTTAATAATTTATAATCAATGACTCAATCTTATAGAATTATATGCATTCCTCAAAATCTAAAAATTTAGGGTTTAGGGTATTATTTGCGACTGATTTGCCACCACTTTGCAACTGCATTGGCAATGTGGTCGCATTTCAGTCACAAAAATTTAATGTAGTCGCAAATCGGTCGCTAATTAGCGACTGATTCGCGACTACATTCAAAAAATTTGATGCGCAGTCGCAAATCAGTCGCTAATTAGCGACTGATTGCCACCACATATGGTTAATTCACATTTTCCCTAAGTATTTTCCACATTTAAAACTTGTATTTCTATTCTATAAGACTACTAACCATTAGAAGTGATAACATATATTGAAAACCATATTTTTAATGATTTCATATTTAGATAACATTTAGAATGTATATAAGAAGTATAAGGTTAAGTAAATTTGTTAAGGATTTAGGTAAGTTATTTGAAAATTTGGGAAATGTTATTGTTTTCATAGTAATTGAAATTTTTATAACTTATAATCAATGACTCAATCTTATAGAATTATATGCATTCCTCAAAATCTCAAAATTTAGGGTTTAGGGTATTATTTGCGACTGATTTGCCACCACTTTGCAACTACATTGGCAATGTGGTTGCATTTCAGTCACAAACATTAAATGTAGTCGCAAAGTGGTGGCAAATTTGCGACTGATTTGCGACTACACTCTAAACATTTGATGTGCAGTCGCAAATCAGTCGGAAATGCTGATGTAGTCGTAAATCAGTCGCAAATTTGCGACTGATTTGCGACTACATTTAATTTGGTGGGACTGACAAAATCGAAAACTTTCAAACTCCCACAAAATTAACTGGTAGTCGCAAATCAGTCGCAAATTTGCGACTGAATTGCGACCACATTTACAGTTTCGATAAATTTAATTGTGGTCGCAAATCAGTCGCTAATTTGCGACTGATTTGCGACTACCAGTTAATTTTGTGGGAGGTTGAAAAAACCGAAAATGTTCAAACTCCCTCCAAATTAATTGGTAGTCGCAAATCAGTCGCAAATTAGCGACTGATTTGCGACCACAATTACAGTTTCGATAAATGTACCTGTGGTCGCAAATTAGTCGTAAATTTGTGACTGATTTGCGACTACCAATTAATTTGGAGGGAGTTTGAACATTTTCGGTTCCCACCAAATTAATTGGTAGTCGCAAATCAGTCGCAAATTTGCGACTGATTTGCGACCACAGGTATTTTGCCACTGATTTGCGACCACATCCGTGGTCGCAAAAAAATCTATAAATACCCGATGGTTTTCCCTCATTTTTCACAAATCTCTCAAAACTACATTACAAAACTCTCTCAAAACACTTCCTAAACACTTTAACAAAACAAAATTTCTAGAAATGGCAAGTGGTGGTAGGTCGTTGAGAGGTCGTGGAAGACGATCTTTCGGATCGTCTTCCGGCCGAGGAACCTCTTCGGCCTCCTCGAACCCTTCACCATCCGCTAATAGAGCGGCATCGCGGCTCCCTCCGCAATACAATTTTGTTCCTCATGCCGTTCTTGAAACCCAAACACCTCCACGGTTTCAGGAATCGGATGAACATGAGGACGAACAAATTCCCGATTGCGAAATGGGAACGGATGAACAAACTATCACTCTTGATAGTTTGTTACAAACTCCGGGTCGCGAACAGTATTTGACTGTGCTTTCTCCAGATGCGGCTCCGAATACAACTTGGTAAGTATGTTTATTACAAGCTAATTTTTTAATAAATATTTATTAAAATTTAAATTATATTAATATAATTTTACATTTTTGTAATAAATATTAGGTTTGACCGCGATAACGGGTCTATTACTCGTCAAATCGCAAAAATTTTGAAAAATAAGTTTGACGGTCCGTACTACAGTTGGACCGTCGTACCTCCTGAGAGGCAGGAGAAATATTTTATAGAATTTGCGGTAAGTATTTTTTTTTATATTGTGTAAATTTTTAATAAAATATAAAAAATATATACTAATATTTTTAACTTAATTTCAAGCAATCGTACACCTGGGATCCTTTGATCACCTCGGTGGTACGAAAAGAGTTCGAGGTCGTCTGCGTAAGGCGGATGAAAGGGATGGTGAGCACGGTTCATACAACCGGAAAACGTCCCAGATGGATTTCCCCAAGTTTGTACAGTATTATGACAGCATATTGGGCAACCGAAACATCTACCGAGAGGAGTACGAAATCCTCTCATAACCGCAACTCCGCTCGGGACGGTCTTGGCCCACATAAACATTTATCGGGCCAAAAATCCTACATTCAGGTCCAGCAGGAAATGGTAAGTAAAATTTTTTTTCTTTCATATTATTATGTTTTCTCATAATTAATTAATATTTTAATATCTGTGAAGGAACATAATTTGGGACGACCAGTCTCAATAGGTGAGGTCTTTATAAAGACTCACACAAGACCGGATGGTTCGTATGTAGATTTGAAAGCAAAACAAATCTGTGAAACATACGAACGAAACATCCAAGAGAAGATGGCGATCGTGGAGGTCGATCCAACAGAAACATCCGATGGAACCTCCCGTCCAATTGAGCTGACTTAAGCACAGAAGAATGAGATCTTCTTACAGGTAAAAAAAAATTTTCAAACTTTTTCCTTTTTACATATTTTCCTAATTACAAAATAATAACTTTTATTATATAATTTACGTTTTCGTAATTTTATAGTCATCTGTTCCTGATGAACGAGGCTATCTTTATGGACTCGGTAGCCTCAACCGCGTACAGTCTACGGGTAGAAGTAGTGGGGTACAAACCCATTCACCCGAGTACGTTATTCTTCAAGAACAAAACGCGTTGATTAAAGCACAAAACGCGGAGATGAAGGAAAAATATGAGAAGATTGAAGAGCTGAACAGAGAAAACCAAAAGAAGATCTCGAGCTTGGAGATGCTCCTCGGATATATCCAACGGACGGATCCCGCATTCGCCTCCTTATTGTGGGATAACGATTGTACAGGGGAACCATCGACGGCTCCGCCAACCACCCCATTTTCGCCATCAGATTTCCAATTTCCGCCACCGGACAATTAGAATTTGTTTTTATGTATTTAAAAATTTTCTATAATAAATGTTAAATTTTAAATTTGTATATTTTTTAATTCAATATTTAGTTTACATATTTTTTCATTTATTATTATAAAATTTTAATTTATTAATAAAAATTAATAAATATTCTAATAAATATTATAATAATATTTTAAACCAATTATATTAATAGTTAATCTAAATTATTTTATTAATATTTCTAATTTCAAATAATTATTTTTATTATTGAAATTAATTTTCTACATTATTATTGAAATTTAATTTTTAAATATTATTTTACATTTTTTAAAAATAATTTAAAAAATATTAATATTATATTTCACTAATATACGAAATTATTTTAGTAGTAAAAATATATATATATATATATATATATATATATATATATATTTTTAAATTATTAATATATTATTTCAATAATAAAAATAAAAAATATATTAATATTTTTTTTTAAATCTAATTACGGTGTAGTCGCAAATTAGTCTTAAATCAGTCGCAATTTTTGCCACCGATTTGCGACTCCTTTGCAACTACGGTTCACCTGTAGTCGCAAAACAGTCACAAATTTTTGTGACTGATTTGCGACTACGTTTCACCTGTAGTCGCAAATCAGTCACAAATATTTGTGACTGTTTTGCGACTGCGTTTCTCCTGTAGTCGCAAAACAGTCACAAATATTTGTGACTGTTTTGCAACTGCGTTTCTCCTGTAGTCGTAAAACAATCACTGTTTTCTGTGACTGATTTGCGATTACGGTTCACCTGCAGTCGCAAAACAGTCTCAAAAAACAGTGACTGATTTGCAACTGCGGTTCTACCGTAGTCGCAAATCAGTCACAAAAATTTGCAACTGTTTTGCGACTACAAATTTAGCAACCACAACTGTAGTCGCAAAACAGTAACAAAATTTGTTACGGAAATTCAGTGGCAAATTAGTCGCAAAAAAGCGACCACGTTTGTGGTCGCAAATTAGTCGCAAAATACCTACTATGACCGTGGTCGCAAATCAGTCGCAAAATTGCGACTGATTTGCGACTAATTTTTTTTGCGACTATTATTTTGCGACCACATTAGGTAGTCGCAAAATACAGTTTTGCGACTACTTTGCGACCACTTCCGTGGTCGCAAAACGGCTGTTTTCTTGTAGTGAAATAAGGGCTGATTTTTTTATATTAACATTGAGGGCCGCAAGCACGGGCTTGCTTTGCTTGGGCCCACGCCCGACCCTGATTCCTAAAATGTTAACATTTTTAATAGGAGGAACTAGCACGTAAGTACATGTTTCTTGGAGAGACTCGATATTTTTCTGCATAGTCATTGTCCAACCTTGATCTCGTACTGCTGATTTTACAGTTTGTTGTTCTTGGTAGAATGTCTTTTCTATTTTCAACACATATTTAGATTTTGTTTTAACAATGCTTGATTTTCCTTTTGTGGTCATCTTATGCAAATTTGTTGTCAAGTTGCGAATAATTTATTGCGACAGGTTGTCTTATTCAATGGACACTGCGCTGTCATTTTCTTGTGAGGAATCAACTGCTGTTGGATCACTTTCCACAATTTCAGAGACTTGCTGTTAATTTTCTGAAGCAAATTCGTGTGCAGGAGCTGATTCTTCAGCTTGACATTTGTGGTGTTTGGTTGTTGGCAATATTATCATACTTTTTACCATTGTAGGCATTATTTCTTCTATAACTTGTGGTGACAAATCAGCTTCTGACTATACCGAGAATCCCCTTTGGATGATCTTAAGAGGAAGGTTGCACAAAATTGAAACTTTGTATAAACATCTATGTACGAAAACCTCGTCAAATATACCGTGTCTAGTGATAAAAATCATTCTGGTAGGTGGATAATAAGACTTGTATCCTTTAAATTTATCATTGCAACCCAAAAAGACACAATAAAGTGACTTAGGATCAAACCTTTTGGCTGCATAAGGTCATAAGTACGGGTAACAAAAGCATCCAAAAACTCTCAGAAAATGATACTGATTCTTTTCTTGTCAAAACCGTGTAAGGAGAACTTTGTTTGGTACAACAGTCAAAGGGAACAAATTGATGGAGAAATATGCTGTGAAAAAGGTTTCAACCCACATTTTTTGGGGAACAACTTTGATACATCATTGATAATCCAAATTTTGTCTATCTGTGTTTTCTTTCATATAAACTATTTTGTTGACGAGTATGTTTGAAAGAGGCTAGATGTTTAACAAATTTGTTACAATATAGAAAATTGTTTGAAAGAGGCTAGATAAATCAGTTGTTTGAAAGAGGCTAGATGTTTAACAAATTTGTTGCTGATAAATTCACCCCCTCATTTGCATTGAAAGGTCTTAATTTTCTGGAGAAACTGGTTTTCTACTAAGCTTTGAAACACGATGAACACTGAATATAGATATGATTTAAGCTTCAATGGATAAAACCAAATATATCTGGAAAATTTGGCGGTAAATATGACATAATAACAAAATTCTTGAGTAGAAAAGATAGGAGCAGAACACCACAAATCACAGTGTATTCTCTCAAGAGGATTGTTCAAAGCTGATTCAGAACTTAGAAAAGGAAATTTGGAGAGTTTTTCTAATTGACATGCTTCACACATAATGGAGCTTGTCTTCTTGATGCCTTATTGCTTTGCTTGTTGAAGAATCTCTTGATGAGAATGTCCAATCCTCCTATGCCAGGTCTCATTACTAGTTGATTGTTGTTTCCGAGAATAGAAAGCATGAATTCTTGGTTTCTACAACACATACAAGTCATTACACCTGCTTCCTTGAAGGATTGTTTGCCTTTTCTGCTTGTCCTTTACATATACACCATTAGAATCAAACTTGAAGGAACATGGATAATATAAAATTGTAAAGATGAGAATATAGAGAAACACTTAAATACATAACAACTTATGTACTCAATCTTATTGCGTATTAGAAATCATTTAAACAAAATTCTTACAACTTGTTTAATCAAAATTACACGACATCACACACTGACTCGTCACTGACAAATTCCTATCTACCCGTTCTCACTCACAACAACAGTTGTGCATTCTTTTTGTTCACTCACCCCATTTGTGTGCAACCGACAATATGGTCTTCTTCTTCTTCTCAGAAAAGCGACAACCCTAACAGCTACCTCATATACGTATTTATATGTGTGTATATCTCTAGAGTTTCTTTCCTATGGCCGAATATTACACAATATTCACCACATCGTACTTGTCTTCTTTGGAAATCCCCTTTCTTTACACAACCTTGTTAACTCATCTCTAATGAGATTATGCCACATCATTTTAATCTTCCCGCGTAGAACTCAAACGCATTGCACAAACCTTGTGCTGACAATCTCCCCCTTTTTTATTGAGTTTTATAACTCAAGCCCACTATCTATATACCTAGAGAAAACATCAGTTCAAACTCTCCTTAATCGAGTACTTTAACTCTTCAATCTCCTCCTGCTTGAGTGATGAAACTCAATGAAAAACTTCAAATCAATCTTACAGACATCTCGCTCCAGAGCCTTTAATCCAATGAGTTTTCCATCGACATGAATCTTCATGTCTTACATTCCCAAATAATGTATGACAACGTCTTATGTGTATTGGACACCCACACATAGTGTTTTCAGCTGAGTGATTTTGATGAACTAGAACTCGTCTTCTTTGGCAGATTCGTAATCAACTGATTCATCACTCTCAACGGGTGTTGCGTGATTATGTTTGTGTAATATACTCAGGTTGCACACAAGTTCACTGTCTAACCCACTTTGTGGCTTAGAGTACAGAACCCGTTTGTCAATCCACACCATGCGATATCTTCTAGGTTCTGGATAGCACTTATTTTGTGCCCTAACAGATCTGATACAGTTGAATAGAGATTTATAATTTCGTCTGATGTGCCCCATCTTCACATAGTGATAGCATCCATTGTATTTTTTTCTTGTGTAACTACTCTTTGCATCAGTTGTTACAACTATATTTGACGTCTTGTTTGCAGATTGTTTTCCATGTTCAACCTTTTGTGTCTGAGCATTATCATTTTGAATAAAATTCTTCAGATTCTTGTATTCACACTTTCTTCCAACAACACCACTTACTTCATATCCTATGTAACCTAAACCCCAATTCTGTTTTGCAGGTCTTTCCATAACCAGAATGTGATCCAAAGACTCAGAACTTTTGTTCATCATTCGAATCTTCTAATAGTTCTCTGTCAAGTCATGTTCCAATGCTCTACTCCTATATCTTTCATGAATCAACAATTCATTAATCATATTTAATAGTATCTCTATACTTTGAATTCTTTGTAGCTAAGGATGTTCCTGTAAGAATATTGAGATTATAGAGGAGAAATGTGAAGAATTGAATCTGAAAACTCAAAGAGAAGTATGAGAAAATGAGAAATGACTTAGACTTATGGAGAAGAATCTCCTAAGAGTATATTGTACATTGAGTCTTTACAGCCCTTTTATAGAGGATTTACAATGTGAACACAAAAGAAAACGAATTCAAACTTGTGGATGAGTTTGAATAGAGGAGGAGCCTGTCAACAACCAATGAGAAGAGAGGAGACAACAGGCATGACTGTTTGGTGTGGTTACCAAGACTGTGTGCAGCAGGCATGACTGTTTGGTGTGGCTACCAAGACTGTGTGCAGCAGGCATGACTGTTTGGTGTGGTTGCCAAGACTGTGTGCAGCATGGGCATGTCTGTTTGGTGTGGTTGCCAAGACTGTGTGCAGCATGGGCATGTCCTTTTCACCTTGATTCTTCTCCCAAGGTAGCTATTTAACCATTTCAACCATGTGGTTAATAATAACCCATCCTTTTTCATTTCCTTGTTATTCAAACTGAATTTTCGTGCTCACACTTGCCTTGTAGGTCAAGATAGGTCTTATTTGATTTTCCTATATCAATACTCCCCCTCAAGCTAAAGACTTTGGAATCACCCTAAAGTCTTAAGCTTGGGAACCCAAGGCAACACCTCATTAAAAACCTTATTAAGGAAAACCACTTGGGACAAAACCTTAATAAGGGAAAAAGAGTGTGTTGCTCTTGGATTAGGAGACCTTTGATCATGGGTGTGATAAATCAACAAGCCCAGGTTTGCTAAAGATGTTCTTGCAAACTTTGAGACTTGCTGCCTTTGTGAAGATGTCAGCTAGTTGGTCTTCACTCCTTGTATAACAGGCAGAATGGTTCCATCTTGAACTTTCTCCCTAACCTTATGGCAGTCGATCTCTATGTGCTTGGTCCTCTCGTGAAACACTGAGTTTGAAGCTATGTGAATGGCTGCTGATTATCACAATGGAAGGTAATTGGCCCTGGTTGTGCAATACCAAAATCTTTCAAGAGTGCTTTGAGCCAAGTTACTTCATTTGTCAGCTTCCTCATAGCCCTATATTCTGCTTCAGCACTAGAACATGATACCACC
>JAENJI010001359.1:0-29426 GCA_018901935.1 Pugionium cornutum | reverse complement strand
CATTATGCTTCATTTATAAGCCTTTACTCAATGAGCATCAATGATCAGTTTAGAATGATCAATTTAACTGGCCGATCAATTTGACATGTCTGCACTAAATCGTCCATAACTTTTTTTTAGAGCTCATAATGACACGAATCCAATCCCCACATTAAGGTAGCTAAATTTTCTATATTTTGACAAAATGAGAAAGAAACAGATACGAAAAAGCGTCTAAGTAATCCATTCTAGCCAAAACTGCTTGATGCCATGCATTATGCTTCATTTATGAGCCTTTACTCAATGAGCACCTATGATCAGTTTAGAATGATCACTTTAACTGGCCAATTAATTTGACATGTTCATACTAAATCGTCCATGACTTGATTTAGAGTTTAAAATGACACGAATCCAATGCCCACGTTAAGCTAGATCAATTTTTATATTGTGAAAAAATTTGAGACAAAACTAGATACGACAAAGCGTCCAAGTAATCCAATCTATCCTAGAGTGCGTGATGCAATGCTCTATGCTTTATGTGTAAGTGTTTACTTAATGAGCATCAATGATCAGTTTAGAATGATCATCTTAACTGGCTGATAAACTTGACATGTCCACACTAAGACGTCCGTAACATATGATTTAGAGCTCAGAATGACACCAATCCAATGCCCACGTTAACTTAGCTCAATTTTCTATATTGTGATAAAATTTGAGACATATACAGGTACGACAATGCATATAAGTAATCCAATCTCTCCCGAACTATGTTATGGGATGCATTATTCTTCATTTACAAGCTTTCACTCAATCAGCATTAATGATAAGTTAGAATGATCATTTTAACTTGCCGATCAATTTGACATATCCGCACTAGATAGTCGGTTACTTTTAATTTAAAGCTCATAATGACACGAATCCAATGCCCACGTTAAACTAGCTCAATTTTCTATATTGTGATAAAATTTAAGACTAAATTTGCTCTGAAAAGTCCCCCAAGTAATCAAATTTATTCAAAACTACGTGATGTCATTCATTATGCTTAATTTATAAGCCTTTACTCAATGAGTACCAATGATCAGTTTGGAATGATCAATTTAACTGGTCGATCAACTTGACATGTCTGCACTAAATCGTCCATAACTTTTGGTTTATAGCCCAAATTGACACGAGTCCAATGCCAACATTAAACTAGGTTCATTTTCTATATTGTGACAAATTTTGAAATAGAAATAGATACGAAAAAGCGTCTAAGGAATCCAATCTAGCCAAAACTGCGCGATACCATGCGCTATGATACATTTGTAAGGATTTACTCAATAAGCATCAATGATTAGAACAATGATCATTTTAACTGGCCGATCAACTTGACATATCCGCACTAAATCGTCTGTAACTTTTGATTTAAACCTCAGAATTACATGAATCCAATGCCCACGTTAAGCTAGCTCAATTTTCTATATTGTGACAAAATTTGAGACAGAAATAAATATTGCAAAGCGTCCAAGTAATCCGATCTATCCTGGACTACGTGATTGCATGAATTATTCTTCATTGATTAGCTTTTACTCAACGAATACCAATGATCAGTTTAGAATGATCATTTTAACTTGCCGATCAACTTGACATATTTGCAATAAATCATCCGTAACTTTTGATTTAGAGGTCATAATGACACGAATCCAATGCTCACATTAAGCTAGCTCAATTTTCTATATTATGATGAAATTTAAGAATAAAATTGCTTTGACAAATCCTCCAAGTAATCAAATCTCTTCAAAACTACGTGATGTCATTCATTATGCTTCATTTATAAGCCTTTACTCAATGAGCACCAATGATCAGTTTTGAATGATCAATTTAAAAGGCCGATCAACTTGACATGTCTGCACTAAATCGTCTAAAACATTTTTTTATAGCTCATAATGACACGAATCCATTCCCCACGTTAAGGTAGCTCAATTTTTTATATTTTGACAAAATGATATAGAAAGATATACGAAAAAGCGTCGAAGTAATCTATTCTAGCCAAAACTGTGTGATGCCACGCATTATGCTTCATTTATAAGCCTTTACTCAATGAGCATCAATGATCAGTTTAGAATGATCACTTTAACTGGCCGATTAATTTCACATGTTCGTACTAAATCGTCCATAGCTTTTGATTTAGAGCTTAGAATGACACGAATCCAATGCCCACGTTACGCTAGATCAATTTTTATATTGTGAAAAAATTTGGGACAACTAGATACGACAAAGCGTCCAAGTAATCCAATCTATCCTAGAGTGCATGATGCAATGCTCTATGCTTCATGTATAAGTGTTTACTTAATGAGCATCAATGATCAGTTTAAAATGATCACCTTAACTGGCTGATCAACTTGATATGTCCGCACTAAGACATCAGTAACATATGATTTAGAGTTCAGAATGACACCAATCCAATGCCCACGTTAACCTAGCAAAATTTTCTTTATTGTGATAAAATTTGAAACATATATAGATACGACAATGCATACAAGTAGTCCAATCTCTCCCGAACTACGTTATGCCATGCATTATTCTTCTCATATAAGCTTTCAATCAATCAGCTTCAGTGATCAGTTTAGAATGATCATTTTAACTTGCCGATCAATTTGACATATCCGCACTAGATCGTCGGTAACTTTTAATTTAGAGCTCATAATGACACGAATCCAATGCCCACGTTAAGCTAGCTCAGTTTTCTATATTGTGATCCAATTTAAGACTAAAATTGCTTTGACAAGTCCCCCAAGTAATCAAATTTATTCAAAACTGCGTGATGTCATTCATTATGCTTAATTGATAAGCCTTTACTCAATGAGTACCAATGATCAGTTTGGAATGATCAATTTAACCGGTCGATCAACTTGACATGTCTGCACTAAATCGTCCATAACTTTTGGTTTATAGCCCATATTGACACGAGTCCAATGCCCACATTAAACTAGGTTAATTTTCTATATTGTGACAAAATTTGAAATAAAAATAGATACGAAAAAGTGTCTAAGGAATCCAACCTAGCCAAAACTGTGTGATACCATGCGCTATGATACATTTGTAAGGATTTACTCAATAAGCATCAATGATTAGAACAATGATCATTTTAACTGGATGATAGACTTGACATGTCCGCACTAAATCATTTGTAACTTTTGATTTAGACCTCAGAATGACATGAATCCAATGCCCACGTTAAGCTAGCTCAATTTTCTATATTTTGACAAAATTTGAGACAGAAATAGATATGACAAACGTCCAAGTAATCCAATCTATACAAAACTGCGTGATGCCATGCATTATGCTTCATTTATAAGCATTTACTCAATGAGCATCAATGATCAGAAGAATGATCATTTGAACTGGCCAATCAACATGACATGTCTGCACTAAATCGTTAGTAACTTTTGAGTTAGATCTTAGAATGACACGAATCCAATGCACACGTTAAGCTCGCTCAATTTTCTATATTGTGACAAAATTTGAGACAGAAATAGATACGACAAAACGTCCAAGTAATCCAAACTATGCTGAACTGTGTGACACCATGCATTATGCTTCATTTATAAGCCTTTACTCAATGAGCACCAATGATCAGTTTGGAATGATCAATTCAACAGGCCGATCAACTTGACATGTCTACAATAAATCGTCTAAAAAATTTTTTATAGGTCATAATGACACGAATCCAATCCCCACGTTAAAATAGCTCAATTTTCTATATTTTGACAAAATGAGATAGAAACAGATACAAAAAGCGTATAAGTAATCCAATCTGGCCAAAACTGCGTGATGCCATGCATTATGCTTCATTTATAAGCCTTTAATCAATGAGCACATTTATCAGTTTAGAATGATCACTTTAACTGGCTGATTAATTTTACATGTCGGTACTAAATCGTCCCTAACTTTTGATTTAGAGCTTAGAATGAAATGAATCCAATATCCACGTTAAGGTAGATCAATTTTTATATTGTGATGAAATTTGAGACAAAACTAGATACGACAAAGCGTCCAAGTAATCCAATCTATCCCAGACTGCGTGATGCAATGCTCTATGCTTCATGTATAAGTGTTTACTTAATGAGTATCAATGATCAGTTTAGAATGATCACCTTAACTAGCTGATCAACTTGACATGTCCGCACTAAGTTGTCCGTAACATATGATTTAGAGCTCAGATTGACACCAATCCAATGCCCACGTTAACCTAGCTCAATTTGCTAAATTATGTCAAAATTTGAGACAAAAATAGATACGACAAAGCATGCAAGTAATCCAATCTATCCCAAACCGTATGATGCCATGCATTGTGATTCATTTATAAGCATTTACTCCATGAGCATCAATAATCACAAGAATGATCATTTTAATTAATTGGCCGATCTAATTGACATGTCCGCACTAAATCAACCGTAACTTTTGATTTATACCTCAGAATGACACGAATCCAATGACAACGTTAAGTTAGCTCAATTTTCTATATTGTGACAAAATTTGAGACATATATAGATGCGAAAATACGTACAAGTAATCCAATCTCTCCCGAACTACGTTATGCCATGCATTATTCTAAATTTATAAGCTTTCACTCAATCAGCATCAATGATCAGTTTAGAATGATCATTTTAACTTGCCGATCAATTTGACATATCCGCACTAGATTGTCGGTAACTTTTGATTTAGAGCTCATAATGACACGAATCCAATGCCCACGTCAAGCTAGCTCAATTTTCCACATTGTGACAAAATTTGAGATAGAAACAGATTCTAAAAAGCGTCCAAGTAATCTAATCTAGCCAAAACTGCGTGATGTCATGTATTATGCTTCATTTATAACCCTTTTCTCAATGGGCACCAATGATCAGTTTAGAATGATCACTTTAACTGGCCGATAATTTGCCATGTCCGCACTAAATCGTCTAAACTTTTGGTTTAGAGCTTAGAATGGCACGAATCCAATGCCCACGTTAAGCTAGATCAATTTGTTATATTGTGACAAAATTTGAGAAAAAACTAGATACGACAAAGCGTCCAAGTAATCCAATCCATCTCAGACGGCGTGATACCATGACTTATGCTTCATTTATAAGGGTTTACTTAATGAGCACCAATTATCAGTTAAGAAAGATCATTTTAACTGGCCGATCAACTTGATAAATGCGCACTAAATCGTCCGTAACTTTTGATTTAGACCTTAGAATGACACGAATCCAATGCACACGTTAAGGTAGCTCAATTTTCTATATTGTGAGAAAATTTGAGATAGAAATAGATACGATAAAGCGTCCAAGGTCCAAACTATCCTGAACTGTGTTATGCCATGCGTTATGCTTCATTTATAACCCTTTATTTAACAAGCACCAATGATCATTTTAGAATGATCACTTTAACTGGCTGATCAACTTGACATGTCCGAACTAAGTCGTCTATAACTTTTGATTTAGAGCTCAAAATGACTTGATTCCTATGCCCACATTAAGCTAGATTAATTTTCTATATTATGATACAATTTAAGACTAAAATTGCTTTGAAAAGTCTTCCATATAATCAAATTTATCTAAAACTACATGATGTCGTGCATGCTTCATTTATAAGCTTCTACTCAGTGAGCACCAACAATCAGTTTAGAATGATCATTTTAAGTGGCCAATCAACTTGACATATCTTTACTAAATCATTCATAACTTTTGATTTATAGCTCATAATGATACGAATCCAATGCCCACGTTAAGCTAACTCAATTTTCTATATTGTGACAAAAATTGAGAAAGAAATAGATTCGAAAATGCGTCCAAGTAATCCAATCTGGCCAAAACTACATGATGTCATGCATTATACTTCATTGATAAGCCTTTACTCAATGAGCACCAATGATTAATTTAGAATGATCACTTTAACTGGTCGATCAACTTGACATGTATCCACTAAATTGTCCATAACTTTTGATTTATAACTCATAATGACACGTATCCAATCCCCATGTTAAGCTAGCTCAATTTTCTATATTTTGACAAAATTTGAAATAGAAACAGATGCAAAAAAGCGCTCAAGTAATCCAATATAGCCAAAACTGCGTGATGGCAAACATTATGCTTCATTTATTGTCCGTTACTCAATGAGCACCAATGATCAGTTTAGAATGATCATTTTAACTGGCCGATAAATTTGGCATGTCTGCACTAAATCGTTCGTAACTTTTTGTTTAGGGCGTAGAATGGACCAAATCCAATGCCCACGTTAAGCTAGCTCCATTTGCTATATTGTGACAAAATTTGAGACATATATAGATACGAAAATACGTACAAGTAATCCAATCTCTCCCGAACTACGTTATGCCATGCATTATTCTTAATTTATAAGCTTTCACTCAATCAGCATCAATGATCAGTTTAGAATGATCATTTTAACTTGCCGATCAATTTGACATATCCACACTAGATCGTCGGTAACTTTTGATTTAGAGCTCATAATGAAACGAATCCAATGCCCATGTCAAGCTAGCTCAGTTTTCCACATTGTGACAAAATTTGAGATAGAAACAGATTCCAAAAAGCGTCCAAGTAATCTAATCTAGCCAAAACTGAGTGATGTCATGCATTATGCTTCATTTATAAGCCTTTTCTCAATGGGCACCAATGATCAGTTTAGAATGATCACTTTAACTGGCCGATAATTTGCCATGTCCGCACTAAATCGTCTAAACTTTTGGTTTAGAGCTTAGAATGGCACGAATCCAATGCCCACGTTAAGCTAGATCAATTTGTTATATTGTGACAAAATTTGAGAAAAAACTAGATACGACAAAGCGTCCAAGTAATCCAATCCATCTCAGACGGCGTGATACCATGACTTATGCTTCATTTATAAGGGTTTACTTAATGAGCACCAATTATCAGTTAAGAAAGATCATTTTAACTGGCCGATCAACTTGATAAATGCGCACTAAATCGTCCGTAACTTTTGATTTAGACCTTAGAATGACACGAATCCAATGCACACGTTAAGGTAGCTCATTTTTCTATATTGTGACAAAATTTGAGATAGAAATAGATACGATAAAGCGTCCAAGGTCCAAAGTATCCTGAACTGTGTTATGCCATGCGTTATGCTTCATTTATAATCCTTTATTTAACAAGCACCAATGATCAGTTTAGAATGATCACTTTAACTGGCTGATCAACTTGACATGTCCGCACTAAGTCGTCTATAACTTTTGATTTAGAGCTCAAAAGGACTTGATTCCTATGCCTAATCAACGTTAAGCTAGATTAATTTTCTATATTATGATAAAATTTAAGACTAAAATTGCTTTGAAAAGTCTTCCAAATAATCAAATTTATCTAAAACTACATGATGTCGTGCATTATGCTTCATTTATAAGCTTCTACGCAGTGAGCACCAATGATCAGTTTAGAATGATCATTTTAAGTGGACAATCAACTTGACATATCTTTACTAAATTATTCATAACTTTTGATTTATAGCTCATAATGATACGAATCCAATGCCCACGTTAAGCTAACTCAATTTTCTATATTGTGACAAAAATTGAGAAAGAAATAGATTCGAAAATGCGTCCAAGTAATCCAATATGGCCAAAACTATGTGATGTCATGCATTATACTTCATTTATAAGCCTTTACTCAATGAGCACCAATGATTAGTTTAGAATGATCACTTTAACAGGTCGATCAACTTGACATGTATCCACTAAATCGTCCATAACTTTTGATTTATAACTCATAATGACACGAATCCAATGCCCATGTTAAGCTAGCTCAATTTTCTATATTTTGACAAAATTTGAAAAATGAAACAGATGCAAAAAAGCATTCAAGTAATCCAATATAGCCAAAACTGCGTAATGGCAAACATTATGCTTCATTTATTGTCCTTTACTCAATGAGCACCAATGATCGGTTTAGAATGATCAATTTAACTGGCCGATAAATTTGGCATGTCCGCACTAAATCGTTCGTAACTTTTTGTTTAGGGCATAGAATGAACCAAATCCAATGCCCACGTTAAACTTGCTCAATTTGCTATATTGTGACAAAATCTAAAACAAAAATAGATACGACAAGGCATCCAAGTAATCAAATCTATCCCAAACTGCATGATGCTACGCATTATGATTCATTTATCTAAAACAAAAATAGATACGACAAGGCATCCAAGTAATCAAATCTCTCCCAAACTGCATGATGCTACGCATTATGATTCATTTATAAGGATTTCCTCAATTAGCATCAATGATCAGATGAATGATCATTTTAACTGGCCGATCAACTTGACATGTCCGCATTAAATCGTCCGTAACTTTTGATTTAGACCTAAGAATGACACGAATCCAATCCCCATGCTTAGCTAGCTCAATTTTCTTTATTGTGACAAAATTTGAGACATAAATAAAAATGACTAACCGTCCAAGTAATCCAATCTATCCTGAACTACATGATTCCATGCATTATTTTTCATTTATAAGCTTTTAGTCAATGAGTACCAATGATCAGTTTAGAATGATTATTTTAATCTCCCAATCAACTTGACATATCTGCACTAAATCATCCGTAACTTTGATTTATAGCTCATAATGACACGAATCCAATGCCCACGTTAAACTAGGTCAATTTTCTATATAGTAGTAACAAAATTTGAGACATATATAGATACGATAATGTGTCCAAGTAATCCAATCTATCCCGAACTATGTGATGCCATTTACTATTCTTCATTTAGAAGTCTTTACTCAATCAGCGCCAATGATCACTTTATAATAATCATTTTAACTTGCCGATCAGTTTGACATATCCGCATTAAATACTCCGTAACTTTTGATTTACAACTCATAATGACACGAATCGAATACCCACGTTAAGCTAACTCAATTTTCTATATTGTGATACAATTTAAGACTCAACTTGCTTTGAAAAGTGCACCAAGTAATCAAATCTATCCAAAACTAGGTGATGTTATGCATTATGCTTCATTTATAAGTTTTTACTCAATGAGCACCAATGATCAGTTTGGAATGATCAATTTCACTGGCCGATGAACTTGACATGTCTACAGGAAATCGTCCATAACTTTTGTTTTATAGCTTATAATGACACGAATCCAATGCCCACGTTAAGCTAGCTCACTTTTCTATTTTGTGACAAAATTTTAGATAGAAACAGATCTGAAAAACCGTCCAAATAATCCAATCTAACAAAAACTGCGTTATGCCATGCATTATGTTTCATTTAAAAGCCTTTTCTCAATGAGCACCAATGATCAGTTTAGATTGATCACTTCAACTGGCTAAAAAATTTGACATGCCCGCACTAAATCGTCCATAAATTTTGGTTTAGGGCTTAGAATGACACGAATCAAATGCCCACGTTAAATTAGATCATTTTTTATATTGTGATAAAATTTGAGATAGAACTAGATACGACAAAGCGTCCAAGTAATCCAATCCATCTCAGACGGCGTGATTCCATGCCTTGTGCTTCATTTATAAGCGTTTACTTAATGAAAACCAATGATCAGTTAAGAAAGATCATTTTAACGGGCCGATTAACTTGACAAATCCGCACTAAATCCAATGCCCACATTAAACCAGCTCAATTTTCTATATTGTGAAAAAATTTGAGATAGAAATATTCAAGAAACACGTCCAAGTAATCCAATCTATACAAAACTGCGTGATGCCATGCATTATGCTTCATTTATAAGCATTTACTCAATGAGCATCAATGATCAGAAGAATGATCATTTGAACTGGCCAATCAACTTGACATGTCTGCACTAAATCGTTAGTAACTTTTGAGTTAGATCTTAGAATGACACGAATCCAATGCACACGTTAAGCTCGCTCAATTTTCTATATTGTGACAAAATTTGAGACAGAAATAGATACGACAAAACGTCCAAGTAATCCAAACTATGCTGAACTGTGTGACACCATGCATTATGCTTCATTTATAAGCCTTAACTCAATGCGCACCAATGATCAGTTTAGAATTATCACTTTAACTGGCTGATCAACTTGACATCTCCGCACTAAATCGTGTATAACTTTTGGTTTAGAGCTCAAAATGACTTCAATCCTATGCCCACGTTAAAGTAGATTAATTTTCTATATTTTGATAAAATTCAAAACTAAAATTGCTTTGACAAGTCCTCCAAGTAATCAAATTTATCCAAAACTACGTGATATCATGCATTATGCTTAATTTATAAGTCTTTACTCAATGAGCACCAATCATCAGTTTGGAATGATCAGTTTAACTGGCCGATCAACTTGACATGTCTGCAATAAATCATCAATAACTTTTGTTTTATAGCTCATAATAACCTGAATCCAATGCCCACATTAAGCTAGCTCAATTTTCTATATTGTGACAAAATTTGAGAAAGAAATAGATACGAAAAAGCGTCCAAGTAATCCAATCAAGCCAAACTACGTGATGCCATGCATTATACTTCATTTATAAGCCTTTACTCAGTGAGCACCAATGATCAGTTTAGAATGATCACTTTAACTGGTCGATAACCTTGACATATCCGCACTAAATCATCTGTAACTTTTGATTTAGAGATTATATGACACGAATCCAATGCCCACGTTAAAGTAGATCAAAATTATGAATTGTGAGAAAATTTGAGACATAACTAGATACAACAAAGCGTCCAAGTTATCCAATCTATCCCAGACTGCGTGATGCCATGCTTTATGCTTCATTTATAAGTGTTTACTTAATGGGCACCAATGATCAGTTTAGAATGATCACTTTAACTTGCCGATCAACTTAACATGTCCGCACAAAATTGTCCGTAACTTTTAATTACAGCTCAGAAACACACGAATCCGATTTCCGCTTTGAATTGTTTGTAAATTATGATTTAGAGCTCATAATGACACGAATCCAATGCTCACGTTAAGCTAGCTTAATTTTCTATACTGTGACAAAATTTGAGACTGAAATAGATACGACAATGCTTCCAAATAATCCATTCAATCCCGCACTACGTGATGCCATGCATTATGTTTCATTTATAAGCCCTTTCTCAATGAGCACCAATGATCAGTTAAGAAAGATTTTTTGAACTAGCCGATCAACTAGACAAGTCAGCACTAAATCGTCCGTAAATTTTGATTTAGAGCTCAGAATGACACGAATCCAATGCCCACGTTAAGCTAGCTCAATTTTTTATATTGTGAGAAAATCTATGTTAGAACTAGATCAGCAAAGCATCCACGTATTCCAATCTATCCTAGACTGTGTGATGCCATGCTTTATGCTTCGTTTATAAGCGTTTACTTAATGAGCACCATTGATCTGTTTATAATTATCACTTTAACTAGGCTGATATACTTGACATGTCCGCTCTGAACCGTTTCCGTAACTTATGATTTAGAGCTCATAATGACACGAATCCAATGCTCACGTTAAGTTAGCTCACCTTTCTATATTGTGATAAAATTTGAGACAGAAATAGATACGACAAAGCGTCCAATTAATCCAATCTATCTCAAAATGTGTGATGCCATGCATTATCTTAATTTATAAGCTTTTACTCAATGAGCACCAATGATCAGTTTAGAATAACTTGACATGTCTGCACTAAACTATCAATAACTTTTGATTTATAGCGTCCAATTAATCCAATCTATCCAAAATTTTGTGATGTCATGCATTATGTTTCTTTTATAAGCCTTTACTCAAGGAGCACCAATGATCAGTTTAGAATGATCGGTTTAACTGGCGGATCAACTTGAAGTGTCTGCATTAAATCGTTGGTAACTTATGATTTAGAGCTCAGAATGACATGAATTCAATGCCCACGTTAAGCTAGCTCAATTTTATATGCTGTCAAAAAATTGAGACAAAAATAGATACGAAAAACCGTCCAAGTAATCTAATCGAGCCATGCATTATGCTTCATTTATAAGCGTTTACTCAATAAGCACCAATGATCAGCTTAGAATAATCATATTAACTGACATATCAACTTGATATGTCTGCACTTAATCGTATGTAACTTTTGATTTAGACCTCGGAATGACACGAATCCAATACCCACATTAATATAGCTCAATTTTCTATATTTTGACAAAATTTGAGATAGAAGTAGAGACGACAAAGCGTCCAAGTAAGCCAATCTATCCCGAACTTCGTAATGTCATGCTTTATGCTTCATTTATAAGCGTTTACTTTATCAGCACCAGTGATCAGTTAATAATGATTATTTTAACATGCCGATCAACTTGATATGTCCGCACTAAATCGTCCGTAATTTATGATTTAGAGCTCGGACTGACACAAATCCAATGCCCACGTTAAGCTAGTTAAATTTTCTATATTGTGACACAATTTGAGACAAAAATTGATAGGGCAAAGCATCCAAGTAATCAAATCTATCACGAACTGTGTGACGCCATGAATTATGTTTCATTTATAAGACTTTACTCAATGAGCACCAATGATCTGTAAAGAATGATGATTTTAACTCGCAGATCCATTTGACATGTCCGCACTAAATCGTTCGTGATTTTTGATTTAGAGCTCAGAATGACACGAATCCAATACCCACGTTAAGCTTGCTCAATTTTCTATATTTTGAGAAAATCATAGACAGAAATAGAGAGGACAAAGCGTCCAAGTAATCCAATATATCCCAAACTGTTTGATACCATGCATTATGCTTCATGTATAAGCTTGTAATCAATGATAAGCAATGATGAGTTAAGAATGATTATTTTAACAGGCCAATCAACTTGACATGTCCGCACAAATGGTCCGTAACTTTTGACTTAGAGCTTCGAATGACACGAATCCAATGCCCACGTCAAGCTAGCTCAATTTTCTATATTGTGAGAAAATTTTAGACAGAAATAGATACGACAAAGCGTCCAAGTAATCCAATCTATCTTGAACTGCGTGATGCTATTCATTATGCTTCATTTATAAGCCTTTACTCAATAAGCACCAATGATCAGTTTAGAATGATCATTTGAAATGGCCGATCAACTTAACATGTCTGCACTAAAAGTATTAGCAACAACTGGTTTTATTGCGGGACAGCTCATGATGTTCATATCGATCTATTATGCGCCTCTACATTTCGCATTGGGTAGACCTCATACAATAATCATCCATAAATTTTTATTTATAGCTCACAATGACACGAATCCAGTGCCCACGTTAAGCTAGCTCAATTTTCTAAATTGTGAAAAATTATGAGACAAAAATAGACAAGACAAAGTGTCCAAGTAATCCAATCTATCCGAACTGTGTGATGCCATGCATTATGTTTCATTTATAAGTCTTTACTCATTCAGATCCATTTGACATGTCCACACTAAATCGTCCGTGACTTCTGATTTAGAGCTAAGAATGACACGAATCCAATGCCCTCATTAAGCTTGCTCAATTTTCTATATTTTGAGAAAATCATAGACAGAAATAGAGAGGACAAAGCGTCCAAGTAATCCAATATATCCCAAACTGCTTGATACCATGCATTATGCTTCATGTACAAGCTTGTAATCAATGATAAGCAATGATCAGTTAAGAATGATCATTTTAACTGGCCGATCAACTTGACATGCCCGCACTAATGGTCCGTAACTTTTGAATTAGAGCTCCAAATGACACGAATCCAATGCCCACGTCAATCTAGCTCAATTTTCTATATTGTGAGAAAATTTGATACAGAAATAGAAACGACAAAGCATCCAAGTAAACCAATCTATCCCGAACAGCGTGATGCTACTCATTATGCTTCATTTATAAGCCTTTACTCAATAAGCTCCAATGATCAGTTTAGAATGATCATTTTAAATGGCCGATCAACTTAACATGTATGCACTAAATCGTTCATACATTTTTTTATAGCTCATAATGACACGAATCCAATGCCAACGTTAAGCTAGCTCAATTTTCTAAATTGTGACAAAATCTGAGACAAAAATAGGTAAGACAAATCGTCCTAGTAATGCAATCTATCTCGAACTGTGTGATGCCATGCATTATGTTTCTTTTATAAACCTTTACTCAATGAGCACCTATAATCAGTTAATACTGATTATTTTAATTGGCCGATCAACTTGACATGTCCGCACTAAATCATCCGTAACTTATGATTTAGAGCTTAGAATGACACGAATTCAATTCCCACGTTAAGCCTGCTAAATTTTCTATATTGTGTCAAAATTTGAGGCCGAAAGAGATACGACAAAGCATCCAAGTATTCCAATCTATCCCAAACTGGGTGATGCCATGCCTTATGCTTCATTTATAAGCTTTTACTCTATGGGAACCAATGATTAGTTAAGAATGATAATTTTAACTTAACCTTGACATGTCCGCACTAAATCGTCTGTAACTTATGATTTTGAACTCAGATTGACACGAATCCAATGCCCACGTTAAGCTGGCTCAATTTTCTATATTGTAACTAAATTTGAGACCCAAATAGATACGATAAAGCATTCAACTAATCAAATCTATCCAAAACTGTGTGATTTCATTCATTATGATTCATTTATAAGCCTTTACTCCATGAGCAGCAATGATCAGTAAAGAACGATAATTTTAACTGGCCGATCAACTTGATATGTCCGCACAAAATCGTCTGTAATTTTTGATTTAGATCCCATAATGACATGATGCCAATGCCCACGTTAATCTAGCCCAATTTTCTATATTGGGACAAAATTTGAGATAGAAAGAGATACGACAAAGCGTCCAAGTAATCCAATCTATCCCGAACTTGGTAATGCCATGCTTCATGCTTCATTTATAAGCTTTTACTCAATGAGCACCAATAATCAATTTAGAATGATCATTTTAGCTTTCCAATCAACTAGACATTTCTGCACTATATCGTCCCTAACTTTTGATTTAGAGCTGAGAAAAACACAAATCGAATGCCACGTTAAGATAGATTTTGTATATTGTGACAAAAATTGAGACAGAAATAGATACGACAAAGTGTCCATGTAATCCAATCTATCCCAAACTGTGAGATGCCATGCATTATGTTTCATTTATAAGCCTTTACTCAATGAGCACCAATGATTAGTTAAGAATGATCATTTTAACTGGCCGATCAACTTGACATAACTGCACTAAATCGTTCGTAGCTTTTCATGTATAGCTCCGAATGACACGAATCCAAAGCTCACACTAAGCTAGTTAAATTTTCTATATTGTGACAAAATTTGAAACAAAACTGGATACGCCAAACCGTCCAAATAATCCACTCTATCCAAAAATACGTGATGCCATGCATTATGCTTCATTTATAAGCCTTTACTCAATGAGCACCAATGATCAGTTTAGAATGGTCACTTTAACTGGCCGATCAACTTGACATGTATGCACTAAATCGTACGTAACTTTTCATTTATAGCTCCGAATGACACGAATCCAATTCCAACATTAAACCAGTTCAATTTTCTATATTGTGACAAATTTTGAAACAGAAATATATACAAAAAACTGTCCAAGTAGTTAAATCTGTCCCAAACTGCATGATGCCATGCATTATGTTTCATTTATAAGCCTTTAATCAATGAGCACCAATGATCAGTGTAGAATGATCATTTTACAATGATCATTTTTACTGGCCGATCAACTTGTCATGTCTGCACTAAATCGTCCATAACGTTTGATTTATAGCTCAGAATGACACGAATCAAATGCCCACATTAAGCTAGTTCAATTTTCTATATTGTGACAAAATTTGAGACACAAATAGATACGACAAAGCGTCCAAGTAATCCAATCTATCCCAAACTGCGTGATACCATGCATTATTTTCATTTATAAGCTTTTACTCAATGGGCAACAATGATCAGTTTAGAATGATCATTTTAACCGGCCAATCAACTTGTCATGTCTACACTAAATCGTCCATAACTTTTGATTTATAGCTCAGAATGACAAGAATCCAATGCCACACTTTAAGCTAGTTCAATTTTCAATATTGTGACAAAAATTTGAAACAAAATTAGATACGACAAAGCATTCAAGTAATCCAATTTATCCCAAACTGCGTGATGCTATGCTTTATGCCTCATTTATAACCCTTTAATTAATGGGCACCAATGATCAGTTTAGAATGATCATTTTAACTCGACCATCAACTTGACATGTCCGCACTTAATCGTTCGTGACTTTATTTTGAGCTCAGAAAGACACGATCCAGTGCCCACATTAAACTAGATAAAAAATTTCTATATTGTAACAAAATTTGAGACAAAAGTAGAGACAAGAAAGCGTTCAAGTAATCCAATCTATCGAAAACTACGTGATTCCACACATTATACTTCATTTATAAGATTTTACTCAATGAGCACCAATGATAAGTTTAGAATGATCACTTTAACTGGCTGATCAATTTGACATGTATGCATTAAATCGTCTGTAACGTTTGATTTATAGCTCAGAATGACACGAATTCAATGCCCACACTAAGCTAATTCAATTTTCTATATTTTGACAAAATTTTAGACAGAGCTAGATACGACAAACCATCCAAATAATCTAATCTATCCAAAACAGTGTGATGTCATGCATCATGCTTCATTAATAAGCCTTTACTCAATGAGCACCAATGATCAGTTTAGAATGGTCACCTTAATTGGCCAATCAACTTGACATGTCTGCCCTAAATCTTCTGTGACTTTTGATTTATAGCTCAAAATGACACGAATCCAATGTCCACAATAAACCAGTTCAATTTTTTATATTATGACAAAGTTTGAAGCATAACTATATACGAAAAATTGTCTAAGTAATTCAATCTATCCCAAACTATGTGATGTCATGCATTATTTTAGAATTATCATTTTAATCGGCTGATCAACTTGTAATGTCTGCACTAAATCGTCCATAACTTTTTTTATAGCTCAAAATGACACGAATCCAGTGCCCACATTAAGCTAGTTCGATTTTCTATATTGTGACAAAATTTGTAACAGAACTAGATACGACAAAGCGTCCAAGTAATCCAATGCCCACGTTAAGCTACCTCAATTTTCTATATTGTGACAAAATTTAGGACTAAAATTGCTTTGAAAAATTGTCCAAGTTATCAAATCTATCTAAAATTGCGAAATGTCATGCATTATGCTTCATTATAAGTCTTTACTCAATGCGCACCAATGATTAGTTGAGAATGATCATTTTAAGTGGCCAACAAACTTGACATGTCTACACTAAATCGTCCTTAACTTTTGATTTATGGCTTAGAATGACACGAGACCAATGCCCATGCTAAGCTAGTTCAATTTTCTATATTAAAACGAAATTTGAGACAAAAATAGATTCGACAAAGTGTCCAAGTAATCCAATCTATCGCAAACTGCGTGATGCCATAAATTATGCTTCATTTATAAGTCTTTACTCAATGAGCATCAATGATCAGAAGAATCATCATTTTAACTGGCCGATCAACTTCACATGTCCGCTCTAAATGGTTTGAAACTTCTGATTTAGAGCTCCGAATGATGCGAATCCAGTGCCCACGTTAAGCTAGCTTAATTTTCTATATGGTGACAAAATTTGAGAGAGAAAAAGATACAACAAAGCATCCTAGTAATCCAATGTATCTCGAACTGCGTGATACCATGCATTGCGCTTCATTTATATGCCTTTACTCATTGAGCACCAATATAAGTTAAGAATGATCATTTTAAGTGGCCGATCCACCTGACATGTTCGCACTAAATTGTCCATATCGTTTGATTTAGAGGTCATAATTACACGAATCCAATGCCCCCGTTAAGCTAGCTCAATTTTCTATATTTTGACAAAATTTGCGATAAAAATGGAGACGACAAAGCGTCCAAGTAATCCTATCTATCCAAACTGCTTGATCCCATGAATTGTGCTTCATTTATAAGCCTTTAATAATAAGATCCAATGATCACTTAAGAATGATCACTTCAACTTGCCACTCAACTTGACATGTCAACACTAAATCGTCCGTAATTTTTAATTTAGAGCTCATAATGACATGAATCCAATTCCCCCGTAAATCTAGTTCAATTTTCTATATTGTAACAAAATTTTATACAGAAATAGATACGACAAAGCGTTCAAGTAATCCAATCTATCTCGAACTTCGTGATACCATGCATTATTCTTCATGTATAAACTTTACATAATGAGCACCAATGATCAGTATCATTTTTACAGACCGATCAACTTGACACGTCTACACTAAATCGTCCATAAAATTAGATTTATAGGTCATAATGACACGAATCTAATGCCCACTTTAAGCTAGCTCAACTTGCTATATTGTGACAAAATTTGAGACAAAAATAGATAGAACTAAGCGTCCAAGTAATCCAATCTATCCCGAACTATGTGATGCCATGCATTATGCTTTATTTATAAGCTTTTTATAAATGAGCATCAATGATCAAGTAAAAATGATCAGTTTAACTGGCCGATCAACTTGACATGTCCGCACTAAATCGTCCGTAAAGTTTGATCTAAAACTCCGAATGACACGAATCCAATGTCCATGTTAAACTAGCTCAATTATCTATCTTGTGTTCAAGTAATCCAATCTATCCCAAACTGTGTGATGCTCTGCATTATACTTCATTCATAAGGCTTTACTCAAGAAGTACCATTGATCAGTTTAGAATGATCATTTTAACTGGCCGATCAACTTGACATGTCTGCACTAAATCATCCATAAATTTTGATTTATAGCTCCGAATGACACGAATCCAATGCCCACGTAAAGCTAGTTCAATTTTTTATATTGAAAAATTTTAGACAGAAATAGATACGAGAAAACATCTAAGTAATCCAATCTATCCAAAACTATGTGATGCTCTGCATTATGCATCATTTATAAGCCTTTACTCAATGAGCACTAATGATCAGTTTAGAATGATCATTGTAACTAGCCGATAAACTTGACATAGTCACACTAAATCGTCTGTAACTCTTGATTTAGTGCTAAGAATCACACGAATCTATTGCCCACGTTAAGCTAGCACAATTTTATATATTTTGACAAAATTCGCGACAATAATAGATACGATAAAATGTCTAAGTAATCTAATCTTTCTACAACTGCGTGATACCATGCATTATGCTTCATTTATAAGCCTTTATTTATCGAGCACCAATGATCTGTTTAGAATGATCATTTTAACTGACCGATCAACTTGATATGTCGGCACTAAATCGTCTGTAAGTTTTGATTTAGAGCTCCGAATGACACGAATACAATGCCCACGTTAAACTAGCACAATTTTGTATATTGTGACAAAATTTGAGACAAAAATAGATACCACAAACCGTCTAAGTAATCTAATCTATCACGCACTACGTGATGCCATGCATTATGCTTCACTTATAAGCCTTTACTTAATGACACTAATGGTCAGTTTAAAATGTTCACTTTAACTGGCCGATCAACTTGACATATCTATACTAAATCGTCCATAATTTTTGATTTATAGCTCATAATGACACGAATCCAATGCCCACGTTAAGCTAACTCCGTGATGCCACTAATGACACTAATCTATCACGCACTACGTGATGCCATGTGTTATGCTTCATTTATAACCCTTTACTTAAGGACAATAATGGTTAGTTTAGAATGATCACTTTAACTGGCTGATCAACTTGACATAAGTACACTAAATCGTCCATAACTTTTTATTTATAGCTCATAATGACACGAATCCAATGCCCACGTTAAGCTAACTCAATTTTTTTATATTGTGACAAAATTGGAGACAGAAATAGATACGAAAAACAGTCCAAGTAATCAAATATATCCCAAACTCCGTGATGACATGCATTATTCTTCATTTATAAACCTTTACTTAATGAGCACCAATGATAAGTTTAGAATGATCACTTAAACTGGCCGATCAACTTGACACGTATACAGTAAAACATCCATAAATTTTGATTTATAACTCAGAATGACACGAATCCAATACCTATGTTAAACTAGCTCAATTTTCTCTATTGTGACAAATTTAAAGACAAAATAGATACGACAAAGCATCGAAGTAATCCAATGTATCTCGTACTGTGTGACGATATATATTATGCTTCATTTATAAGGGTTAACTTAATGAGCACCAATGATCAGAAGAATGATCATTTTTACTGGCTGATCAACTGGACATGTCCGCACTAAATCGTTGATAACTTTTGATTTAGAGCTCCGAATGACACGAACCCAATGCCCACGTTAAGCTAGCTTAAATTTGTATATTGTGAAAAAATTTGAGACAAAAATAGATACGACAAAGCATCTAAGTAATCCAATCTATCCCGAACTGCGTGATGCCATGCATTTAGCTTCATTTATAAGCCTTTACTTAATTAGCACCAATGATCAGTTTAGAATTATTACTTTAACTGGCCCATCAACTTGACATCTCTGCACTAAATCGTCTGTAACTTTTGATTTAGAGCTCTGAATGACATTAATGCAATGCTCACGTTAATCTAACTCAATTTTCTACATTTGAAAAATTATAAATAAAAATAGAGACGACAAATCATCTAAGTAATCCCATCTATCCCAAACTGCGTGATGTCATGCATTATGCTTTAATTGTAAGCTTTTAATCAATGAGCAACAATTATTAGTTAAGAATGATTTTTTTAGCTCGCCGATCAACTTGACATGTCCGCACTAAATCGTTTGTAACTTTTCATACAGAGATCAAATTACATGAATCCAATGCCCACGTTAAGCTAGCTCAATTTTGAATATTGTGACCAAATGTGAGACAGAAATAGATACGAAAAAGTGTCCAAATAATCCAATATATCCCGAACTTCGTGATGCCATGCATTATGGTTCATTTATAAGCCTTTACTCAATGAGCACCAATGATCAGTAAAGATTGATCATTTTAACTGGCCGATCTACTTGACTTGTCTGCACTAAATTATCCATCACTTTTCATTTAGAGCTCCGAATGACACGAATCCAATGCCCTCGTAAAGCTAGTTCAATTTTTTATATTGAGAAATTTGGGACAGAAATTGATACCACAAAGCGTCCAAGTAATTCAATCTATCTTGAACTGCGTGATGCCATGCATTATGCTTCATTTATAAGCTTTTTATCAATGAACACCAATGATCAGTTAAGAATGATCATTTTAATTGGCCTTTCAACTTGACATGTATGCACTAAATCGTCCGTCACATTTCATTTAGAGCTCCGAATGACACGAATCCAATGCCCACGTTAAGCTAGCTCAATTTTGTATATTGTGACAAAATTTGAGAAAGAAATAGAAACGACAAGGCGTCCAAGTAATCAAATATATCTCGAACAGTGTAATGCCATGCATTATGCATCATTTATAAGCCTTTATTCATTGAGCACCAACAATCAGTTTAGAGTGATCATTTTAACTAACCGATCAACTTGACATAGCCAAACTAAATCGTCTGTAACTCTTGATTTAGATCTCATAATGATACCAATCCAATGCCCACGTTAAGCTGGCTGAATTTTATATACTGTGACAAAATTCGAGACAGAAATAGATACAAGAAAGCGTCTAAATAATCCACTCTTTGCTGAACTCCGTGCTACCATGCATTATGCCTCATTTATAAGCCTTTATTTAATGACCACCAATGATCAGTTTAGAATGATCATTTTAACTGACCGATCAACTTGACATGTCCGTACTAAATCGTCCGTAAGCTTTGATATAGATCTCCGAATGACACGAGTCCAATACCCATGTTAAACTAGCTCAATTTTATATATTGTGACAAAATTTGAGACATAAATAGATATCACAAACCATCTAAGTAATCCAATCTATCGCACACTGCATGATGCCATGCATTATGTTTCATTTATAAGCCTTTACTTTATGACACTAAATATCAGTTTAGAATGTTCTCTTTAACTGGCGATCTATTTGACCTGTCTACACTAAATCATTCATAACTTTTGATTTATAGATCATAATGACATGAATCCAATGTAGCTCAATTATCTATATTGTGACAAAATTTGAAACAAAATAGATAAGACAAAGCGTCCAAGTAATCAAATCTATCCCGAACTACGTGATGCCATGCATTATGCTTCATTTATAAGCCTTTACTTAATGAACACCAATGATTAGTTTAGAATGATCACTTTTAGTGGCCGATCAACTTGACATGTATGTACTAAATCATCCATAAAATTTGATTTAGAGCCATGAATGACACGAATCCAATGCCCACGGTAAGCTATCTCAATTTTTTATATTGTGACAAACTTTGAGACAGAAATAGATACGACAAGGCATCCAAGTAATCCAATCTATCTCGAACTGCCTGTTGACATATATTATGCTTCATTTATAAGGCTTTACTCAAGGAGCACCAATGATCAGAATAATGATCATTTTTACTGGCCGATCAACTTGACTTTTCCGTACTAAATCGTCGATAACTTTTGATTTAGAGCTCCAAATGACACGAACCCAATGCCCACGTTTAGCTAGCTCAAATTTGTATATTCTGACAAAATTGGAGACAAAACAAGATACGGCAAACCATCCAAGAAATCCAATCTATCCTGAACTGCGTGATGTCATGCATTATGATTCATTTATAAGCCTTTACTTAATGAATACCAATGATCATCTTTGAATGATTACTATAACTGGTCGATCAACTTGACATCTCCGCACTAAATCTTTTGTAACTTTTGATTTACAGCTCATAATGACAAGAATCCAATGCCCACGTTAAGGTAGTTCAATGTTCTATATCTTGAAAAATTAAAGATAGAAATAGAGACAACAAAGCATCTAAGTATTACAATCTATCCCAAACTGCGTGATGTATTGCATTATGCTTCATTTATAAGCTTTTAGTCAATGAGCACCAATTATCAGTTAGCAATGATCATTTTAGCTCCCCTATCAACTTGACTTGTTCACACTAAATCGTCCATAACTTTTGATTTAGAGCTCAGAATGACACAAATCCAATGCTCACGTTAAGCTAGCTCAAATTTCTATATTTTGAAAAATTATATACAGAAATAGAGAGAACAAAGCGTCTAAGTAATCCAATCTATCCCAAACCGCGTGATGTCATGCATTATGCTTCATTTGTAACCTTTTAATCAATGAGCACCAATTATCAGTTAAGAATGATAATTTTAGCTCACAATTCAACTTGACATGTCCACACTAAATTGTCCGTAACTTTTGAATTAGAGCTCAGAATGACACGAATCCAATGCCCACGTTAAGCTAACTCAATTTTGAATATTATGAACAAATTTGAGACAGAAATAGATATGACAAAGCGTCCAAATAATCCAATATATCTTGTACTGCGTGATGCCATGCATTATGCTTCATTTATAAGCCTTTACTCAATGAGCACCAATGATCAGTAAAGATTGATCATTTTAACTGGCCGGTCTACTTGACTTGTCCGCACTAAATTGTCCGTCACTTTTCATTTAGAGCTCCGAATGACACGAATCCAATGTCCTCGTAAAACTAGTTAAACTTTTTATATTGAGAAATTTGAGATGGAAATAGATACGACAAAGCGTCAGAGTAATTCAATCCATCCTAAACTGCATGATGCCATGCATTATGCTTCATTTATAAGCATTTCACCATCAACACCAATGATCAGTTAAGAATGATCATTTTAATTGGCCGATCAACTTGATATGTCCGTACTAAATCGTCCGTCGCTTCTCATTTAGAGCTCCAAATGACACGAATCCAATGCCCACGTTAAGCTAGCTCAATTTTGATATTGTGACAAATTGGAGACAAAAATAGAAACGAGAAGGCGTCCAAGTAATCAAATCTATCTCGAACTGTGTGATGCCGCGCATTATGCATCATTTATAAGCCTTTATTCAATGAGCACCAATGATCAGTTTAGAATGATCATTTTAACTAACCGATCAACTTGACATAGCCAAACTAAATCGTCTGTAACTCTTGATTTAGAGCTCATAATGATACCAATCCAATGCCCACGTTAAACTGGCTGAATTTTATATACTGTGACAAAATTCGAGACAGAAAAAGATACGACAAAGCGTCTAAATAATCCAATCTTTGCCGAACTGTGTGCTACCATTCATTATGCTTCATTTATAAGCCTTTATTTAATGACCACAAATGATCAGTTAAGAATGATCATTTTAACTGACCGATCAACTTGACTTGTCCGCACTGAATCGTCCGTAAGCTTTGATATAGAGCTCCGAATGACACGAATCCAATTCCCACGTTAAACTAGCTCAATTTTCTATCTTGTGACAAAATTTGAGACAGAAGTAGATATTAGAAACCGTCTAAGTAATCAAATCTATCCCTACTGCGTGATTCCATGCATTATGTTTCATTTATAAGCCTTTACTTTATGACACTAAATATCAGTTTAGAATGCTCTCTTTAACTGGCCGATCAACTTGACATGTCTACACTAGAAAATTCATAACTTTTGATTTATAGCTCGTAATGACATGAATCCAATGCCCACATTAAGTTAGCTCAATTTTCTATATTGTGACAAAATTTGAACAGAAATAGATAAAACAAAGCGTCTATGTAATCAAATCTATCCCGAACTGCGTGATGCCATGCATTATGCTTCATTTATAAGCCTTTACTTAATGAGCACCAATGATTAGTTTAGAATGATCACTTTAACTCAACTTGACACATCTGTACTAAATCATCCATAAAATTTGATTTAGAGCTCAGAATGACACGAATCCAATTCCCACGTTAAGCTAGCTCACTTTCCTTTATTGTGACAAACTTTGAGATAGAAATAGATACGACAAAGCATCCAAGTAATCCAATCTACCTCGAACTGCCTGATGACATATATTATGCTTGATTTATAAGGATTTACTCTATGAGCACCAATGATCAGAAGAATGATCGTTTTTACTGGCCGATCAACTTGACATTTCCACACTAAATCGTTGATAACTTTGGATTTAGAGCTCAGAATGACACGAACCCAATGCCCACGTTAAGCTAGCTCAAAATTGTATATTGTGACAAAATTTGAGACAAAACTAGATACGACAAACCGTCCAAGAAATCCAGTCTATCCAAAACTGCATCATGTCATGCATTATTATTAATTTATAAGCCTTTACTTAATGAGCACCAATGATCATCTTTGAATGATTACTTTAACTGGTCGATCTACTTGACATCTCCGCACTAAATATTCTGTAACTTTTGATTTACAGCTCAAAATGACAAGACTCCAATGCACACTTTAAGCTAGTTCAATTTTCTATATTTTGAAAAATTAAAGATAGAAATAGAGACAACAAAGCATCTAAATAATCCAATCTAGCACAAACTGTGTGATGTCATGGATTATGCTTCATTTGTAATCTTTTAGTCAATGAGCACCAATTATCAATTAACAATAATCATTTTAGCTCACCTATCAACTTGATTTGTCCGCACTAAATCGTGCATAACTATTTATTTAGAGCTCAGAATGATACAGATCCAATGCCCACGTTAAGCTAGCTCAATTATGTATATTGTGACCAAAATTGAGAGAGAAATAGATACGACAAAATGTCCAAGTAATCCAATCTATCCCAAACTGCGTGATGCCATGCATTATGCTTCATTTATAACCCTTTACTGAATGATCACCAATGATCAGTTAAAAATGATCATTTTAACTGGTCGATCAACTTGATATGTCCGCAGTAAATCGTCCCTGACTTTTCATTTAGTGCTTCGAATGACACAAATCCGATGCCCACATTAAACTAGCTCAAGTTTGAATATTGTGACAAAATTTGAGAAAGAAATAGATATAACAAAGCTTCCAAGTAATCAAATCTATCTCGAACTGCGTGATGCCATGCATTATGATTCATTTATAAGCCTTTACTCAATGAGCACCAACGATCAGTTAAGAATGATCATTTTAAGTGCCCGATTAATTTGACATGTCGTCACTAAATTGTCCGTAACTTTTGATTTAGAGCTCTTGATGACATGAATCCAATGCGCAAGTTAAGCTAGCTCAATTTTGAATATTGTTACAAAATTTGTGACGGAAATAGGTACGACAATGTGTCCAAAAAATCAAATCTATCGCTAACTGCATGATTCCATGCATTATGCTTCATTTATAAGCCTTTACTACATTAGCACCAATGATCAGTTAAGAATAATCATTTTTAACTGGCTGATCAACTTGACATTTTGACACTTAATCGTCGGTAAGTTTTGATTTAGAGCCCGAATGACACAAATCCAAAGCCCATGCTAAGCTTAGCTCAATTTTCTATATCGTGACAAAATTTGAGACAGAAATAGATATGAAAGCATCCAAGTAATCAAATCTATTTCAAATTGTGTGATACCATACATTATGCTTCCTTTATAAGCGTTTACTCCATAAGCACCAATGATCAATTAAGATCATTTTAACTAGCCGATCAACTTGACTTATGTGCATTAAATCGTCCGTACCTTTTGACTTCGAGCTCTGAAAGACACGAATCCAATACCCACGTTAAACTAGCTCAATTTTCTATAATGCTACAAATTTTGAGATAGAAATAGATACCACAAACCATCTAAGTAATCTAATCTATCCCGCACTGCGTTATGCCATGCGTTATGATTCATTTATAAGCCTTTACTTAATGAGCACCAATGATCAGTTTAGAATGATCACTTTAACTGACTTATCAACTCTAAATGTCTGTACTAAATTGTCCATAAATTTTGATTTATAGCTCATAGTGACGCGAATCCAATGCCCACGTTAAGGTAGCTCAATTTTCTATATTAGGAAACATTTTAGACAAAAATAGATACGACAAAGCGTCCAAGTAATCAATTCTATCCCGAACTGCGTGATGCCATGCATTATGCTTCATTTATAAGCCTTTACTTAATGAGCACCAATGATTAGTTTAGAATGATCACTTTAACTGGCCGATCAACCTGACACATCTGTACTAAATCATCCATAAAATTTGATTTAGAGCTCAGAATGACACGAATCCAATGCCCACGTTAAGCTAGCTCAATTTTCTATATTGTGACAAACTTTGAGATAGAAATAGATACGACAAAGCATCCAAGTAATCCAATCTACCTCGAACTGCCTGATGACATATATTATGCTTGATTTATAAGGATTTACTCAATGAGCACCAATGATCAGAAGAATGATCGTTTTACTGGCCAATCAACCTGACATTTCCACACTAAATCGTCGATAACTTTTGATTTAGAGCTCGGAATGACACGAACCCAATGCCTACGTTAAACTAGCTCAAATTTGTATATTGTGACAAAATTTGAGACAAAACTAGATACGACAAACCTTCCAAGAAATCCAGTCTATCCCGAACTACATCATGTCATGCATTATGATTAATTTATAAGCCTTTACTTAATGAGCACCAATGATCATCTTTGAATGATTACTTTAACTGGTCGATCTACTTGACATCTACGCACTAAATATTCTGTAACTTTTGATTTACAGCTCAGAATGACAAGAATACAATGCCCACGGTAAGCTAGTTCAATTTTCTATAATTGAAGAATTAAAGATAGAAATAGAGACAACAAAGCATCTAAATAATCCAATCTTTCACAAACTGTGTGATGTCATGCATTATGCTTCATTTGTAATCTTTTAGTCAAAGAGCACCAATATCAGTTAACAATAATCATTTTAGCTCCCCTGTCAACTTGACTTGTCCGCACTAAATCGTGCGTAACTATTGATTTAGAGCTCAGAATGATACGAATCCAATGCCCACGTTAAGCTAGCTCAATTATGTATATTGTGACCAAAATTGAGAGAGAAATAGATACGACAAAATGTCCAAGTAATCCAATCTATCCCAAACTGCGTGATGCCATGCATTATGCTTCATTTATAACCCTTTACTGAATGATCACCAATGATCAGTTAAAAATGATCATTTTAACTGGTCGATCAACTTGATATGTCCGCAGTAAATCGTCCCTGACTTTTCATTTAGTGCTTCGAATGACACAAATCCGATGCCCACATTAAACTAGCTCAAGTTTGAATATTGTGACAAAATTTGAGAAAGAAATAGATATAACAAAGCGTCCAAGTAATCAAATCTATCTCGAACTGCGTGATGCCATGCATTATGCTTCATTTATAAGCCTTTACTCAATGAGCACCAACGATCAGTTCAGAATGATCATTTTAAGTGCCCGATTAATTTGACATGTCGTCACTAAATTGTCCGTAACTTTTGATTTAGAGCTCTTGATGACATGAATCCAATGCGCAAGTTAAGCTAGCTCAATTTTGAATATTGTAACAAAATTTGTGACGGAAATAGGTACGACAATGTGTCCAAAAAATCAAATCTATCGCTAACTGCATGATTCCATGCATTATGCTTCATTTATAAGCCTTTACTACATTAGCACCAATGATCAGTTAAGAATGATCATTTTTAACTGGCCGATCAACTTGACATTTTGACACTAAATCGTCCGTAAGTTTTGATTTAGAGCCCGAATGACACGAATCCAAAGCCTATGCTAAGCTTAGCTCAATTTTCTATATCGTGACAAAATTTGAGACTGAAATAGATATGAAAGCATCCAAGTAATCAAATCTATCCCAAATTGCGTGATACCATACATTATGCTTCCTTTATAAGCGTTTACTCCATAAGCACCAATGATCAATTAAGAATGATCATTTTAACTAGCCGATCAACTTGACTTGTTTGCATTAAATCGTCCGTAACTTTTGATTTTGAGCTCTGAATGACACGAATCCAATACCCACGTTAAACTAGCTCAATTTTCTATAATGCTACAAATTTTGAGATAGAAATAGATACCACAAACCGTCTAAGTAATCCAATCTATCCTGCACTGCGTTATGCCATGCGTTATGATTCATTTATAAGCCTTTACTTAATGAGCACCAATGATCAGTTTAGAATGATCACTTTAACTGACTTATCAACTCTAAATGTCTGTACTAAATTGTCCATAAATTTTGATTTATAGCTCATAATGACGCGAATCCAATGCCCACGTTAAGGTAGCTCAATTTTCTATATTAGGAAACATTTTAGACAAAAATAGATACGACAAAGCGTCCAAGTAATCAAACCTATCCCAAACTGCATGATGCCATGCATTATGCTTCATTTATAAGCCTTTACTCAATGAGCACCAATGATCAGTTAAGAATGATCATATTAACTTGCTGATCAACTTGACATGTCCTCAATAAATCGTTCGTAACTTTTGATTCAGAGCTCCGAATAACACGAATCCATTGCCCACGTAAAACTAGCTCAATTTTCTATATTGTGTCAAAATTTGAGATAGAAATAGATACAAAAAAGCATCC
>JAENJI010001358.1:0-20000 GCA_018901935.1 Pugionium cornutum | reverse complement strand
TACTAAAGCCCATGAGTCAGGTCGTACATCCAGCCAGGAGACCTCAAGGAAGCTTTCTGAGACAGCATGGTCATTCTTGCATCAAGGACCAGACCGGTCAACATTGCCAGCGGAGAGGCCCAAGCTTCCGGCACACTTGGTGGAGACGCGGATGACACCGCCGGTCCCTCTGATGACACCGCCGACTCCAGGATCAACTTGGCCGGTCCTGAAGTCATCCCGGCCAGTACCGCGCACAATCCAGCCGGTACAGCCGATCCAGCCGAGTACACGCGCACTTCCACTTCTACACAAGAGGACTCGGACCAAATGAGCTACCAGCTCCAGGACATGCACTTAGAGGAAGTCTCAACACCAGTGGTACCTCAAGGAGCAATGACAAGAAGCAGATCAAGGGCACTCTTCCACAAATTCAGCCTATGGGTCGACAAGCTCCTAGAGGAAGATCGACTAAGGACAATGGGCCAAAAGTACAAATAAGAGTCCAATAGCTTCTCAACAACACAAGGGACATCAGAGACTTGGGCTTTAGTGGCAAGAGAGGTCAAGGCCCAGAGATTTGTAACCCTACTCCAAGTCGAAGACTAGGAGCAAGGCGCGTGCATACCACAAGGACGGCCACCTTCCATTTCTTGGCCGTGAGGTGAGTTAAGGTAAGTTTACATTCGAATATATGCCTCTTTCTGTTTTGCAGGGTAAGATCTAGTTGCTTTACATTTTTGAGTCAAGAACATTTTAGGAATAGGTCCTTTTTCGGTTATACACTTTTGTATCTTTTCCTTTTGTGCACTTTTGTAAAATTTCCTTTTTCTCTATTTGTGTCGACCCTAGAAGGTCAAGCTGTCGAGCATATTAATAAGGCTCCTTCCAGCATTGTAGTTCGACAACCTTTTTGCTAATTAATAAAGATCGAATTTTCTTTACAAGTTATTCTCTCAAAGAAGCTTATGCGCTTAGAACCTAGTTGAGACCAGCCCTCCTAGCTCTAAGTTTGTGATTTATCACGAGGTTCATCACCCCTCGTGTGGTTCACTTCACCCTTCCATCTTTTACCAACCACAAAACCCCCATCCAGAAGCCTAAGGTTGAGTTTCTCACCTAATCTTCTACAAACAGCCCACGCGCATACATCCTTGAATCAAGGCTTGTATCACCAAGTCTCTAAAGTTCCTTGCATTGTTGAGAAGCCTTTGGACTCTCCTTTGGACCTCTCTTGCCACTACCTGTAGACTGTACGCGGTTGAGGCTACCGAGTCCATAAAGACGGCCTCGTTCATCTGCAACAGAAAACTACAAAATAACAAAAACAAAATTTAAATAATAAATTTAATTATTTAATTAATTAGAAAAATATGTTATAAGAAAAAACTTTGAAAAAATTTATTTATCTGAATGAAGATTTCATTCTTCTGTTCTGGAGTCAGCTCAATTGGACGGGAGGTTCAATCAGATGTTTCTGTTGGATCGACCTCCATGATCGCCATCTTCTCTTGTATGTTTCGTTCATATGCTTCACAGATTTGTTTTGCTTTCAAATCTACATACGAACCATCTGGTCTTGTGTGAGTCTTTATAAAGACCTCACCTATTGAGACTGGTCGTCTCAAATTATGTTCCTTCACAGAAATTGAAATAAATTTTATTTAATTGATACCACAAATGTTAATTAAATAAAAAAAATGACTTACCATTTCCTGCTGGACCTGAATATAGGATTTTTGGCCCGACAAATGTTTGTGCGGGCCAAGACCGTCCCGAGCAGAGTTGCGGTTATGAGAGGTATTGGTACTCCTCTCGGTAGATGTTTGAGTTCCCCAATAGTCTGTCATAATTTTGTACAGACTTGGGGAAATCCATCGGGGACGTTTTCCGGTTGTTTGAACCGTGCTCACCATCCCTTTCATCCATCTTACGCAGATGGCTTCGAACTCTTTTCGTACCACCGGGGTGATCAGAGGATCCCAGGTGTACGGTTGCTTGAAATTAAATTATAAAATATTAATACATATTATTTAAATATTATAAAATAAATAAAATTTAAACAAAAAAAGTAACTTACCACAAACTCTATGAAATATTTTTCCTGCCTCTCAGCAGGTACGACGGTCCAACTGTAGTACGGACCATCAAATTTATTTTTCAAAATTTTTGCGATTTGACGGGTAATAGCCCCGTTATCGCGGTCAAACCTAATATTTCAATTATACAGAGAAAATTTAAATTTATATTAATATAATTACAATTATAATAAATATTTATTAAAAAAATTTATTATTTATAAAAATTCTTACCACATTGTATTAGGAGCCGCTTCTGGAGAAAGCACAGTCAAATACTGCTCGCGGCCCGGAGTTTGTAACAAACTATCAAGAGTGATAGTTTGTTCATCCGTTCCCGTTTCGCAATCGGGAATTTGTTCCTCCTCATGTTCATCCGATTCCTGAAACCGTGGAGGTGTTTGGGTTTCAGAAACGGAGTGAGGGATAAAAGTGTATTGGGGAGGGAGGCGGGATGCCGCTCTATTAGCGGATGGTGAAGGGTTCGAGGAGGCCGAAGAGGTTCCTCGGCCGGAAGACGATCCGAAAGATCGTCTTCCATGACCTCTTAACGACCTACCACTAATTGCCATTTTTAGAGAGTGTTTTTACAAAGTGTTTAGAAAGTGTTTTGAGAGATTTTGATTATGAAGTTTTGAGAGATTTGTGAAAAATGAGGGAAAACCTTCGTGTATTTATAGTTTTTTTGCGACCACGGATGTGGTCGCAAATCAGTGGCAAAAATGATATAGTCGCAAATCAGTCGCAAATTTGCGACTAATTTGCGACCACCAATTAATTTGGTGGGAAACGAAAACGTTCAACCTCTCTCCCAAATTAATTGGTGGTCGCAAATCAGTCGCAAATTTGCAACTGATTGGCGACCACATGTACATTTATCGAAACTGTAAATTTGCGACTGATTAATTTGTGACCACCAATTAATTTGTTGGGAGTTTGAACGTTTTCGTTTTTTCAAACTCCCCCCAAATTTGCGACTGATTTGTGACCACTAACAAAGTTTCGATAAATTAATTGGTGGTCCCAAATCAGTCGCAAATTTGCGACTGGTTTGCGACCGCCTGATTCATTTATTGCACGTGGTCGCAAATCAGTCGCATATTTCTGACTGATTTGCGACCACATGTACATATATTATATTTATTACTGTGGTCGCAAATCAGTCGCAAATTTGCGACTAATTTGATAATTGCGACTTCACATCAAAATTTTAAAATGTGGTCGCAAATCAGTCGCAAATTGTGCGACTGAATTACAACCACATATAATTTTTGTCACTGAAATGCGACCACATTGGCAGTGCAGTTGCAAAGTGGTGGCAAATCAGTCACAAATAATACCCTAAACCCTAAATTTTGAGATTTTGATGAATGCGTATAATTTAATAAGATTGATTAATTGATTATAAGTTATAAAAATTTCAATTACTATGAAAACAATAACATTTCCCAAATTTTCAAATAACTTACCTAAAACACTTAACAAATTTACTTAACCTTATACTTCTTATATACATTCCAAATGTTTTCTAAATATGAAATCATTAGAAATATGGTTTTCAATATATGTTATCACTTATAATGGTTAGTAGTCTCATTAGTATAGAAATACAAGTTTTAAATGTGGAAAATACTTAGGGGAAATGTGAATTTACCATATGTGGTCGCAAATCAGTCGCAAATTTGCGACTGATTTACGACTTCACATCAAATTTTTAGAATGTGGTCGTAAATCAGTCGCAAATTTGCGACTGATTTGCGACCTCGTTTAATTTTTGTGACTGAAATGCCACCGCATTGCCAATGCAGTGGCAATGTGGTGGCAAATTAGTCACAGTTAATACCCAAAATCCTAAATTTTGAGATTTTGATGAATACATATAATTATATAAGATTGATTAATTGATTATAAGTTATACAAATTTCAATTACTATGAAAACAATAACATTTCCCAAATTTTCAAATAACTTACCTAAAACACTTAACAAATTTACTTAACCTTTTACTTCTTATATACATTTCAAATTTTTTCTAAATATGAAATCATTAGAAATATGGTTTTCAATATATATTATTACTTATAATGGTTAGCAGTCTCATTAGTATAGAAATACAAGTTTTAAATGTGGAAAATACTTAGGGAAAATGTGAATTTACCATATGTGGTCGCAAATCAGTCGCAAATTTGCGACTAATTTGCGACTTCACATCAAATTTTTAGAATGTGGTCGCAAATCAGTCGCAAATTTGTGACTGATTTGTGACCACGTTTAATTTTGTGACTGAAATGCCACCACATTGCCAATGCAGTGGCAATTTGGTGGCAAATCAGTCACAATTACTTTTAAAAAATTACATTTGTATGGTTATTGCTAATACATTAAATTATATAAAAATCATATGTACAAAATACATAATAGCATAACTATATTTATTATATTTCTTCGTTCTCGTCATAATCTGAAGATGAAATATTACATTTCTTCATTCACACTGTAGAGCCACTACATAACGTAGTTGCAAATTGGTCGCATTTTTAGCGACCAATAAGCGACTACCACCTGATTTTCCATATGTAGTCGCTAATCAGTCGCTATTTTGCGACTGATTAGCGACTACCTGGGTCAGTCTCAAGGCAGTCACATTTCAGTTGCTAATTGGTTGCATATTGCGACTGATTTGCGACCACACTTAATGGTCACATTTTGCGACCAATTTGCGACTATTTCGCCGTAGTCGCAAATTAGCTGCTAAACCGTGGCAAATGTGGTCATAAAAATTGCGACCACGTATGTAATCGCAAATTGCTGTCGCAAATTGGAAGTTTTCTTGTAGTGTGTGTTACGCTTCATTTGTAAACCTTTACGGAAGGGGCACCATTGATCAGTTTAGAATGATCACAATAACTGGTCGATCAAGTTGACATGGCTGCACTAAATCGTCTGTAACTTTTGATTTTGAGTTCGGAATGAAATAAATCCAATGTCCACGTTAAGCTAGCTCAATATTTTGTACTGTGAAAAACTTTAATACTGAAACAGCTACGACAAATCCTCCAAGTAATCTAATCTGTCCCAAATTGCATGATGCCACACATTATGCTTCATATAAACGCTTTAACTCAATGAGCATGAATGATCAGTTTATAATGATCATTTTAACTAGATGATCAAGTTGGCATGTCTGCAGTAAATTGTCTTTAACTTTTGAATTAGAGCTCAAAATGACACGAATCCAACGCTCAAATTAAGCTAGCTCAAATTTCTATATTGTGTCAAAATTTAAGACTTAAAGAGCTACGACAAAGCCTCCAAATAATCCAATGTATCCAAAACTACGTAATGCAATGCATTATGCTTCATTTATAAGTTTTTACACAATGACCACCAATGATCAAGTTAGATTGATCATTTTAACTGGCCGATCAAGTTTTCATGTCTGCACTAAATCATCTGTAACTTTTGATTTTTAGTTCGGAATGAAATGAATCCAACGTCCACGTTAAGCTAGCTCAATATTTTGTACTGTGAAAAAATTTTAGACCAAAACAGCTACGACAAAGCCTCCATGTAATCCAATCTATCCCAAATTGCATGATGCCAAGCATTATGTTTCATATATACGTTTTAACTCAATGAGCATCAATGATTAGTTTCAAATGATCATTTTAACTAGCTAATCAACTTGACATGTCGGCAGTAAATCATTTTTAACTTTTGAATTAGAGCTCAAAATGACACGAATCCAACGCTCACGTTAAGCTAGCTCAATTTTTTATATTGTGACAAAATTAAAGATTTAAAGAGCAATGACAAAGCCTCCAAGTAATCCAATGTATCTAGAACTACGTGATGCAATGTGTTATGCTTCATTTATAAGTCTTTACTCAATGACCAGCAATGATCAGTTTAGAATGATCATTTTAACTGGACGATCTAGTTCTCATGTCCGCACTAAATCATCTGTAACATTTGGTTTAGAGTTTAGAGTTACATGTATCCAACGCCCAAGTACGGCTAGCACAAATTTCTATATTGTGACAAAAATTAAGAAACAAATAGCAACGACAAAGCCTCCAAGTAATCAAATCTATATTAAGCTTCGTGATGCCATGCATTGTGCTTCATTTATATGCCTTTGCTCAATGAGCACCAATGATCAGTTTATAATGATTATTTTAACTACATGATCAACTTGACATGTCCACACTAAATTGTCTTTCAATTTTGATTTAGAGCTCAAAATGACATGAATCCAACACCCACCTTAAGGTAGCTCAATTTTCCATATTGTGACAACATTTCAGACTGAGAGAGCTAGACAAAGCCTCAAAGTAATGCAATCTATCCCAAACTGCGTGATGCGAAGCATTGTGCTTCATTTATAAGCCTTTACTGAAGGGGCACCAATGATCAGTTTAGAATGATCACTTTAACTGGCCGATCAAGTTGACATGTCCGCACTAAATCGTCTGTAACTTTTGATTTAGAGTTCAGAATAAAACAAACCCAACCCCCACGTTAAGCTAACTCAATATTTTGTATTGTGACAAAATTTAAGACCGAGATAGCTACGAACAAAACTCTAACTAATCTAATCTATCCCAAATTGTGTGATTCCATGAATCAATGAGCACCAATGATCAGTTTAGAATGATCATTTAAGTAGCTGATCAACTTGACATGTACATACTAAATCGTCTTTAACTTTTGATTTAGAGCTCAAAATGACAGTAATCCACCGCCCACGTTAAGCGACCTAAATTTTCCATACTGTGACTACATTTGAGACTGAAAGAGCTACGACAAAGCCTCCAAGGAATCCAATGTATCCCAAACTGCGTGATGTCATGCGTTACGCTTCATTTGTAAACCTTTACGGAAGGGGCACCATTGATCAGTTTAGAATGATCACAATAACTGGCTGATCAAGTTGACATGACTGCACTAAATAGTCTGTAACTTTTGATTTTGAGTTCGGAATGAAATAAATCTAACACCCACGTTAAGATAGCTCAATATTTTGTACTGTAAAAAAAAGTAAGTCTGAAACAGCAACGACAAAGCCTCCAAGTAATCTAATCTATCCCAAATTGCATGATGCCACACATTATGCTTCATATATACGCTTTAACTCAATGAGCATGAATGATCAGTTTAGAATGATCATTTTAACTAGCTGATCAATTTGGCATGTCTGCAGTAAATTGTCTTTAACTTTTGAGTTAGATCTCAAAATGACACGAATCCACGCTCACGTTAAGCTAGCTCAATTTTCTATATTGTGTCAGAATTTAAGACTTAAAGAGCTACGACAAAGATTCCATGTAATCAAATGTATCCAAAACTACGTGATGCAATGCATAATGCTTCATTTATAAGTCTTTACTCAATGACCACCAATGATCAAGTTAGATTGATCATTTTAACTGGTCGATCAAGTTTTCATGTCCGCACTAAATCGTCTGTAACTTTTGATTTTGAGTTCATAATGAAATATATCCAACACCCACGTTAAGCTAGCTCAATATTTTGTACTGTAAAAAAATTTAAGACAGAAACTACTACGAAAAAGCCTCCATGTAATCCAATCTATCCCAAATTGCATGATGCCAAGCATTACGCTTCATATATACTCTTTAACTCAATGAGCATCAATGATTAGTTTAAAATGATCATCTTAACTAGCTGATCAACTTGACATGTCTGCAGTAATTCGTTTCTAAGTTTTGAATTAGAGCTCAAAATGACACGAATCTAACGCTCACGTTAAGCTAGCTTAATTTTCTATATTGTGACAAAATATAAGATTTAAAGAGCAACGACAAAGCCTCCAAGTAATCCAATGTATCCCAAACTACGTGATGCAATGCATTATGCTTTATTTATAAGTTTTTAGTCAATGACCACCAATGAACAGTTAAGAATGATCATTTTAACTGGACGATCCAGTTCTCATGTCTACACTAAATCGTCTGTAACTTTTGATTTAGAGTTTAGAGTGACATGAATCTAACGCCGAAGTACGGCTAGCACAAATTTTTATATTGTGACAAAAATTAAGAACCAAATAGCAACGACAAAGCCTCCAAGTAATCAAATCTATCTTAAGCTTCGTGATGCCATGCATTGTGCTTCATTTATATGCCTTTGCTCAATGAGCACCAATGATCAGTTTATAATGATCATTATAACTACATGATCAACTTGACATGTCCACACTAAATCGTCTTTCAATTTTTATTTAGATCACTTTAACTGGCCAATCAAGTTGACATATCCACACTAAATTGTCCGTAACTTTTGATTTAGAATTCAGAATGAAACGAACCCAACCCCCACGTTAAGCTAGCTCAATATTTTGTATTGTGACAAAATTGAAGACCGAGATAGCTACGACAAAAACTCTAACTAATCTAATCTATCCCAAATTGTGTGATGCCATGAATCAATGAGCACTAATGATCAGTTTAGAATGATCATTTAAGTAGCTGATCAACTTGACATGTACGCACTAAATCGTCTTTAACTTTTGATTAAGAGCTCAAAATGACACTAATCCACCGGCCACGTTAAGCGAGCTCAATTTTCCATATTGTGACAACATTTGATACTTAAAGATCTACGACAAAGCCTCCAAGTAATCTGATGTATCCCAAACTACGTGATGCAATGCATTACGCTTCATTTGGAAGTCTTTACTCAATGACCACCAATGATCAATTTAGAATGATCATTTTAACTGGCCGATGAACTTGACATATACGCAATAAATCGTCTGTAACTTTTGCTTTAGAGTTCAGAATGACACGAATCCAACACCCACTTTAAGGTAGGTCAACTTTCTATATTGTGCGAACATTTGAGAGTGAAAGAGTTTTGACAAAGCCTTCAATTAATCCAATGAATCCGAAAATGTGCGACGCCATGCATTGTGTTTCATTTATAAGCCTTTACTCAAGTAGCACCAGTGATCAGTTTCGAAGGATCATTTTAACTAGCCGATCAACTTGACATGTGCACACTAAATCGTCCGTAACGTTTGATCTAGAGTTCAGAATGACAAAAATCCAATGCCCACGTTAAGCTATCTCAATTTTCTATATTGTGACAACATTTGAGACAAAAACAACTACCACTAAGCCTCCAAGTAATCCAATGTATCCCAAATTGTGTGATGCCATGCATTATGCTTCATTCATAAGCCTTTACTACAGGAGGACCAATGATCAGTTTACAATGATAATTTTAACTGGCCGATCAACTTGACATGTCTGCTCTAAATTGTCCGTAACTTTTGATTTAGAGTTCAGAATAACACGAATCCAATGCCCACGTTAAACTAGCTCGATTTTCTATACTGTGACAAAATTTAAGACGGAAGTAGCTAAGACAAAGCCTCCATGTAATCAAATATATGTCAAAATTTGTGATGCCATGCATTAGGGTTCATGCGTAAACCTTTGCTCAATGAGCACCAATGATCATCTTAGAAAGATCTGTAAGAATATTGAGATTATAGAGGAGAAATGTGAAGAATTGAATCTGAAAACTCAAAGAGAAGTATGAGAAATGACTTAGACTTATGGAGAAGAATCTCCTAAGAGTGTGTTATACATTGAGTCTTTACAGCCCTTTTATAGAGGATTTACAATGTGAACACAAAAGAAAACGAATTCAAACTTGTGGATGAGTTTGAATAGAGGAGGAGCCTGTCAACAACCAATGAGAAGAGAGGAGACAGTATGGGCATGACTGTTTGGTGTGGTTGCCAAGACTGTGTGCAGCATGGGCATGACTGTTTGGTGTGGTTGCCAAGACTATGTGCAGCATGGGCATGACTTTTCCACCTTGATTCTTCTCCCAAGATAGCTATTTAACCATTTCAACCATGTGGTTAATAATAACCCATCCTTTTTCATTTCCCTTGTTATTCAAACTGAATTTTCGTGCTCACACTTGCCTTGTAGGTCAAGATAGGTCTTATTTGATTTTCCTATGTCAATACTCCCCCTCAAGCTAAAGACTTTGGAATCACCCTAAAGTCTTAAGCTTGGGAACCCAAGGCAACACCTCATTAAAAACCTTATTAAGGAAAACCACTTGGGACAAAACCTTAATAAGGGAAAAAGAGTGTGCTGCTCTTGGATTAGGAGACCTTTGATCATGGGTGTGATAAATCAACAAGCCCAAGTTTGCTAAAGATGTTCTTGCAAACTTTGAGACTTCCTGCCTTTGTGAAGATGTCAGCTAGTTGGTCTTCACTCCTTGTATAACATGGCAGAATGGTTCCATCTTGAACTTTCTCCCTAACCTTATGGCAGTCGATCTCTATGTGCTTGGTCCTCTCGTGAAACACTGAGTTTGAAGCTATGTGAATGGCTGCCTGATTATCACAATGGAAGGTAATTGGCCCAGGTTGTGCAATACCGAAATCTTTCAAGAGTGCTTTGAGCCAAGTTACTTCATTTGTCAGCTTCCTCATAGCCCTATATTCTGCTTCAGCACTAGAACATGATACCACCTTCTGCTTCTTTGTCTTCCAAGTGACTAAGTTCCCACCAACGAAGGTGCAATACCCAGTGGTTGATTTCCTATCCACCCTATCACCAGCCCAATCCGCATCACAATACCCTACAATCTCAGTGTTCCCATTCTTGCCCATCCATATACCTTGACCAGGAGATCCTTTGATGTATCTAAGGATCCTTTCTACCATGCTCCAATGATATACAGTAGGCTTTTGCATATGTTGACTTACTTGATTCACAGCAAAACACAAGTCTGGTCGGGTGAGGGTGAGGTAGATCAGCTTCCCAACTAGTCTCCTATACTGAGAAACATCCTTAAATAACTCATCAGCTTTCTCCCCCTTTCCGTTGACCTTGTAGCCATCTTCAAGAGGAGTTTTGGCCGGTTTAGCCCCAAGCTTTCCCGGGTCTGTCAACAGATCAAGAGCATACTTTCTTTGGGATAGAAAGAGCCCTTCTTGAGACCGACACACTTCAATACCCAAGAAGTACTTCAACTCTCCAAGATCCTTGATGTCAAATGATCTGTTTAAGAAGGCCTTTGTGGACTGAATTCTTTCCTTATCATCTCCTGTGATGATAAGGTCATCCACATAAACCAAGACCGCCACGATTCCTTTGGAGTTTTGACGAGTGAACAAAGTATGATCTGAATGGGAGTTCCTAAACCCATTATCAGTAAGTGTGGAGCTTAATTTGTGATACCAGGCCCTTGGTGACTGCTTCAACCCATATATTGCCTTCCTAAGTCTTAGAACCTGTCCTTCTTTGCAAAAATCTTCAAGGCCTGGTGGTGGAGTCATATACACTTCCTCTTCAAGTTCTCCTTGTAGGAATGCATTCTTGACATCCATTTGCCATAAGTCCCAAGTCAGATTCGTAGCTAGTGAAAGAACAACCCTTACAGCATGTAGCTTAGCCACCGGTGCAAATGTATCAGTATAGTCCTCTCCATATGTCTGAGTGAAACCTCTTGCAACTAGACGTGCCTTGTACCTTTCTATGTCCCCATTGCTCATATACTTGATGGTGAACACCCACTTGGAACTCACAGCCTTCTTGCCTTTGGGAAGTTCTTGTATATCCCATGTATGATTCCTTTCCATAGCTCCCTTCTCATCTCTCACTGCATCTAACCATTCTTTCTTGCTCTCAGCTTCTTCATAAGTCCTTGGAATCTGACTTTGTTCAATCTTTCCAAGGAATGCTTGATGACTAGATGGCAAGAGGTCAAGGGAACAAACAGCTTGTATTGGATGAGCCACGGCCTGGTTGTTGTAGAATACCCTAGTGTTCCTAAGTCTAGTACTCCTCCTTAAATGCTGAACAGGTGGTGCAGCCTCCTCTACAACCGTTTCCTCTTCCATTTGGTGAATAGGTTCCTCTATACCCACTTCCAAGTCGTCTTGTTCTTGATTTTGGGCCATAGCTTCTTCTTGGATTGGAGTTGGTTCTTGAGTTACCACCCCTTGTTCATTCTCTTGGGTATCTTGTGAACTACTTAAGGTTCTTGTTTCTTCGTGTCTTGAATCCTTTGGCAGATCATTTCCCAAATGATTCAAGAGAAACCTCAAACTCGTAGCCAAATCAGAAGGTGACCTTGAGAGATCCTTCAATCCTTCCCAGTCTTTCTGATCATAATAGCTTTGTTCTTCTATGAACTTGACATCTCTAGACACATATGTCCTGTTGTTGCTCGGATCATAGCACTTTTAACCCTTTTGTGTTGTCGAATATCCAAGGAACATACACTTGATGCTCTTTGCCTCCAACTTGTTTCTTAGATCACCTGGAACATACACAAAGCACACACACCCAAATACACGTAAATGATCAAAGGAAGGTTTAGTTTTATTGAGTACCTCAAATGGGGATATATCTTGCAAGACTTTGGTTGGAATCCGATTGATGAGGTAGCAAGCAACCAAGACTGCATCTCCTCAAAAACTTTTAGGAACATTGGTATGAAACATCATGGATCTTGCTACTTCCATTAAGTGTCGGTTCTTCCTTTCAGCAACTCCATTTTGTTGTGGTGTGTGTGGACAGCTAGTTTGATGTAGTATTCCATGTTTGTTTAGATGAGCTTTGAATCTTTGACTTGTGTATTCCCTCCATTATCTGATCTTAACACTTTGATCTTGGCATTGAATTGATTAGTAACATAATTATGAAAGTTTATAAATGCCTCATAAACCCTATCTTTAGATGGAAGTAATGTAACCCATGTATATTTCGATTTCTCATCTATAAAGGTCACAAAGTATTTATTCCTATCTCTAGACATGTAAGGTGAGGTCCAAACATCGGAATGTACTAAATCAAAGCAATGCTCATAAATTGTAGACGATTTAGGAAAAACAACACGACAATGTTTGCCAAGGATACAAGCCTCACAAACTGAGTGATCATAAGCGACATTAGGAATTATTAAGCTTAAAGTACGAGCATGAGGATGTCCTAATCTAGCATGCCATAAGACATCTTTATTAGCAAAAACACAGGATTTGAAAGCTAAGGAATCCAAATTGCTTGGAGGGTTTTCAAGAACATAGAGCTCATCTTGAGTTACACCACCTCCAAGTATCTTACCACTCTTAATATCCTGAAAGTAAACATTGTTAGGCCCAAATGTAACATTGCAATTGAGGTCTTTAGTAGCCTTTTTGACAGAAACTAGATTAGACTTAAATTTAGGTACAAAGAATGCATTAGTTTCTTTGTCAAATAGTCTTAATTTTCCCGTTCCTTCAATTGGAATACCCTTACCATCAGCTATAGTTACTTGTCCTAGACATGGTTCAATGTTCTTTAACAACCTAGCATTGCTAATCATATGGTGAGAAGCACCTGAATCCACTACCAACTTATGATCTGGTTTATCAAGCGATTTATGGGAGTAGAGTGTGATACCGGAGAGTTTTGAGGCATAGGCCTTGATGAGATCCTCCAAGTCACTCTTCTTAACATACTCCATGGATACATTCATAGCTAGCTCTCCTCCTTGGTTGGATGAACTTGCCGGTTCAGTCGCAACCATTTGAGAGATGTTAGCCTTTGAATCCTTGAACCGGTTTGGCTTGAGATGAGGATGAAGTATCCAGCACTTGTCCTTGATGTGGCCATTTCTCTTACAATGCTCACACATCACACTCTTCCTATCCTCTTGCTTAAACACGCTTTTGTTGGCCATGACTAGTTCTCCTTTACCACCAAACAAACCAATGTTGCCTTGCTCCTTTTGAATCCGTGAGCACACCTCTTCAAAATCAGGGAGTTTTGGCTCTCTCAGGATGGACTTAATCACATCCTTAAAGGCTGGATTTAGGTTGAGAAGGAGCCCAAATATCTTGTCTTGTTCCTTCCTTTCATTAAGCACTTTTGGATCCATAGAACTTGGTCTCAACATGTCAAGCTCGGACCATGTTGACTGAAACTTGCCCAGGAATTTTTTGAACTCCATATCCTCTTGGTGTAGATCATTGAGAGCCTTCTTAACCTCATACACACGGCTGAGGTTTGAAACATCCCCATACACCCTCTTGAGAGTGTCCCAAAGAGACTTGGCAGTTTCACAATGTGAATAAGCTTCAAGAATGGATGGATCCAATGAATTTTGGAGGAATCCAAGGACTGATTGATCTTCTTGGAACCACCTAGCTTCTTCTTTTTTTGTTGCCTCATCCTTCTTCTCCTTTGGATCATCTATAGATGGAGTATTATCCTCTAAGATGTGATTCCAAAGTCCTTTGCCACAAATGGCTGTCTTGATGGTTCTTGACCATAATGTGTAGTTCAAGCCTTTGAGAACTACTGCTATCACCGTAGGTTTCAGGCTGGAACTAATTTGAACTGTATCCTCCATTGTTAGGTTTTGAAGAGCTCAAAGGAAGCAGCTTTTATGGTTGAATGAAACCGTGAGTTTTTAGTCTAAAGACTGAGAGATTTTGACAGAATTTTAGATTAGAAACTGAGAGATTTGAGTAGAAAAGATAAGAGAATGATCTTATGCTCTGATACCATGTAAGAATATTGAGATTATAGAGGAGAAATGTGAAGAATTGAATCTGAAAACTCAAAGAGAAGTATGAGAAAATGAGAAATGACTTAGACTTATGGAGAAGAATCTCCTAAGAGTGTATTATACATTGAGTCTTTACAGCCCTTTTATAGAGGATTTACAATGTGAACACAAAAGAGGAGGAGCCTGTCAACAACCAATGAGAAGAGAGGAGACAGCATGGGCATGACTGTTTGGTGTGGTTGCCAAGACTGTGTGCAGCATGGGCATGACTGTTTGGTGTGGTTGCCAAGACTGTGTGCAGCATGGGCATGACTGTTTGGTGTGGTTGCCAAGACTGTGTGCAGCATGGGCATGACTTTTTCACCTATTTAACCATTTCAACCATGTGGTTAATAATAACCCATCCTTTTTCATTTCCCTTGTTATTCAAACTGAATTTTCGTGCTCACACTTGCCTTGTAGGTCAAGATAGGCCTTATTTGATTTTCCTATGTCAATAAGATCAATTTAACTGGCCGATCAACTTGAAGTGTATGCACTAAATCGTCCGTAACTTTTGGTTTAGAGATTAGAATGACACAAATCAAATGCCCACGTTAAGTTAGCTCAATTTTTTATATGTGACAACATTTGAGACTGAAACAGCTACCACAAAGCGTTTAAGTAATCCAATCTATCCTAAGCTGCGTGATGCCATGCTTTATGCTTCATTTATAAGCATTTACTCAAGTAGCTCTAATGATCAAATTAGAACGATCACTTTAACTGGCGGATACTCTTGACATGTCCGCACAAAATCATCATAACTCTTGATTTAGAGCTCAAAATGACACGAATCGAACGCCCACATTTAACTATCTCAATATTCTATATTGTGACAAAATTTAAGACCTAAATAATTACGACAAAGCCTCCAAGTAATCCAATCTATCCAAAATTGCGTGATGTCATGCATTATACTTCATTTATACGCCTTTATTAAATGAGCACCAATGATCACTTTGGAATGATCATTGTAACTAGCTGATCAACTTGACATGTCCGCACTAATCGTATTTAACTTTTGATTTGGAGCTCAAAATGACATGAATCCAACATCCACGTTAAACTAGCTAAAATTTCCATATTGTGATAACATTTTAGATTAAAGAGCTACGACAAAGCCTCCAAGTAGTCTAATGTATCCCAAACTCTGTGATGCCATGCATTACTCAATGGATCCTAAACTTCATTTATAAGTCTGTACTCCATGAGCACCAATGATCAATTTAGAATGATCATTTCAACTGGCTGATCAAGTTGATATGTACGCACAAAATCATCCATAACTTCTGATTTAGAGTTCATAATGACAAAAATCCAATGGCCACGTTAAGGTAGATCAATTTTCTTTATTGTGACAATATTTGAGACTGAAAAAGCTACAACCAAGGCTTCTAGTAATCCAATAAATCCTAAAATCCATGATGCCATGCATTATGCCTCATTTATAAGCCTTTACTCAAGGAGCATTGATGATCAGTTTAGAACGATCACTTTATCTGGCCGATCAACTTGACATGTCCACACTAAATCGTACGTATCTTTTGATTTAGTTTTCAAAAAATGACATGAATCCAACACCGATGTTCAGCTAGCTCAATATTATATATTGTGCCAAAATTTAAGACCGAAATAGCGACGACAAAGCCTCTTAGTAATCCAATGTATCCCAAACTGCGTGATGCCATGCATTATGCTTCTTTTATAAGTCTTTACTCAATGAGTATGAATGATCTGCTTAGAATGATCATTTTAACAGGCCGATCAACTTGACATGTCCATACTAAATCGTCCATAACTTTTGATTTAGAGTTCAGAATGACATGAATCCAATGCTCACGTTAAGCAAGCACAATTTTCTATATTGTTACAAAATTTAAGATGATATAGTTATGGCAAAGCTTCCAAGTAATCAAATCTATCCCAAACTGCGTGATGCCATCCATTATGCTTCATTTATACGCCTTTACTCAATGAGCACCAATGATCAATTTAGAATGATCATTTTAACTAGTTGATCAACTTCACATGTCCGCACAAAATCGTCTTTGACTTTTGATTTAGAGCTCAAAATTACATGAATCCAACGCCCACGTTAAACTAACTAGTTTTCCATATTATGACAACATTTGAAACTTGAAAAGCTACGAAAAAGCCTCCAAGTAATCCAATGTATACGAAACTGCGTGAGGTCATGCATTATGCTTCTTTTATAAGTCTTTACTCAAGGAACACCAATGATCAGTTTAGAATGATCATTTCAACTGGCCGTTCAACTTGACATGTACGCACTTAATCATCTGTAACCTTTGATTTAAATTTCAAAATGACATGAATCCAATGCCCACGTTAAGCTAGCTCAATCTTTTATATTGTGACAACATTTGCCACTGAAAGAGCTAGCAAAAAGCCTTTAAATAATCCAATGTATCCCAACCTGCTGATGCCATGTATTACGTTTCATTATAAGCCTATACTAAAGGAGCACCAATGATCAGTTTATAATGATCATTTGAACTGGCCGATAAACTTCACATGTCTGCACTAATTTGTCAGTAACTTTTGATTTAGAGTTCAAAATGACATGAATCCAACACCCACGTTAACCTAGCTCTATTATCTATATTGTAACAAAATTTAAGATAAAAAAAGCTATGACAAAGATTCCAAGTAATCCAATCTATCTCAAACTGCGTGATGTCATGCATTATGCTTCATTTATATGCCTTTACTCAATGAGCACCAATGATCAGTTTAGAATGAACACCAATGATCAGTTTAGAATGATCATTTTAACTAACTGATAACCTTGACATATTCGCACTAAATATTTTTTAACTTTTGATTTAGAGCTCAAAATGACATGAATCCAACTCCCACATTAAGGTAGCTCAATTTTTCATATTGTTACAACATTTGAGACTGAAAGAGCTATGAAAAAGCCTCCAATTAAGCTAATGTATCCCAAACAGCGTGATGCCATGCATTATGCTTCTTTTATAGGTCTTTTCTCAATAAACACCAATGATCAGTTTAGAATGATCGTTTCAACTAGTCGTTAAACTGGTCGTTCAACTTGACATGTACGCACTTTATCATCCGTAACTCATGATTTAGAGTATTGAATGAAACGAATCCAGCCCCCACGTTAAAGCAGCTCAATTTTCTATATTATGACAAAATTTTATACCGCAATAGCTACGACAAAGCATCCAAGTAATCCAATCTATCCAGAATTGCGTAATCAATGCATTATGCTTCATTTGTAAACCTTTGCTGAATGAGCACTAATGTCAATTTAGAATGATCATTTTAACTAGATAGTAAAGTTTACCTGTCTGCACTAAATCGTCTTTTACTTTTGGTCTAGAGCTCAAAATGACCTGAATTCAACGCCCACATTAATCTAGCTCAATTTTATATATTGTGATAACATTTGAGACTAAAGCAGATACCACAAATGCTTCAAGTAATCCAATATATCCTAAGCTGCGGGTTGCCATGCATTATGCTTCATTTATAAGCCTTTACTCAGGGAGCACCAATGATCAGTTTACAATGATCATTTTGCCTAGCCGATCAACTTGACATGTACGCACTAATCGTTTGTAACTTTTGATTTAGAGTTCAAAATGACACAAATCCTAAATCCATGTTAAGCTAGCTCAATTTTCTATATTGTGATAAAATTTAAGACCGACATAGGTATGAGAAATCCTCGAAGTAATCCAATATATTCCAAAATGCGTGATGCCATGCATTATGCTTCATTTGTAAACCTTTGCTCAATGAGCACCAATGATCAGTTTTAAATGATCAATTTAACTAGCCGATAAAATCATCTTTAACTTTTGATTTAGAGTTTAGAATGAGACGAATCCAACATCCACGTTAAAAAAGCTCAATTTTCTATAATGTGACAACATTTGAGACTGAAAGAGATACCACAAAGCCTTCAAGTAATCTAATATAACCCACACTGCATGATGCTATGCATTATGCTTCATTTATAAGTCTTTACTCAAGGAGAACTAATGATCAGTTTAGAATGATCATTTTAACTTTCCGATCAACTTGACATGTCTGCACAAAATCGTCCGTAGCTTTTGATTTAGAGATCATAATGACACAAATCCAATACCCACGTTAAGCTATCTCAATTTTCTATATTGTGAGAAAATTTAAGATCAAAATAGCTATGAAAAAGCTTCCAAGTAATCCAATCTATCCCAAACTACGTGATGCCTTGCATTATGTTTCATATATATGCCATTACTCAATGAGCACCAATTATCAGTTTAGAATAATCATGTTAACTAGTTGATCAACGTTACAAGTCCACACTAAATCGTTTTTAACATTTGGTTAATAGCTCAAAATGACATGATTCCAACGCACAGGTTAAGCTAGCACAATTTTCCATATTATGACAACATTTGAGAATGAAAGAGTTACGACAAAGCCTCCAAGTAATTCAATGTATTCCAAACTGCGTGATGGCATACATTATGCTTTTTTTATAAGTCTTTACTCAAGGAGCACCAATGATCAGTTTAGATTGATCATTTCAACTGGCCGTTCAACATGACATGTACGCACTTAATCATCCGTAACTTTGGATTTAGAGTTCCAAGTGACACAAATCCAATGCCCACGTTAACCTAACTCAATTTTCTATATTGAGACAACATTTGAGACGGAAAGAGCTACCACAAAGCCTTTAAGTAATCCTATGTATCCCAAACTGTGTGATGTCATGAGTTATGCTTCATTTATAACCCTTTACTCAAGGATCACCAATGATCAGTTTAGAAAGATCATTTTAACTGGCTGATCAACTTGACATGTCAACACTAAATCGTTCGTAACTTTTGATTTAGAGTTCAGAATGACACGAATCTAACGCCCACTTTATGCTAACTCAATTTTCTATATTGTGACAAAATTTAAGACCGAAATAGCTACGAAAAAGCCTCCAAGTAATCCAATATATCCCAAAATGCGTGATGCCATGCATTATGCTTCATTTGTAAACCTTTGCTCAGTGACCACCAATTATCCTTTCAAAATGATCATTTAATTATCCGATAAAATTTATATGTTTGCACTAAATCACCCGTAACTTTTGATTTAGAGTTGAGAATGACACGAATCCAACACCCATGTTAAACTAGCTCAATTTTCTATATTGTGACAACATTTGAGACTGAAAGAGCAACCACAAAGCCTTCAAGTAATCCAATGAATCCCGAACTGCGTGATGCCATGCATTATGCTTCATTTATAAGCTTTTACGCAAGGAGCACCAACAATCAGTTTAGAACTATCATTCCAACTTGCCTATCAA
>JAENJI010001357.1:0-41302 GCA_018901935.1 Pugionium cornutum | reverse complement strand
ATAAGCCTTTACTCAATGAGCACCAATAATCAGTTTAAAATAATCATATTAACTCGCCGATTAACTTGACAAGTCTGCACGAAATTTTCTGTAAGTTTTGATTTACAGCTCAAAATGACACGAAACCAATGCCCACATTAAACACACTAAATTTTCTATAATGTGACAAAATTTAAGACTAAAATTGCTTCGACAAAGCGTCCACGTAATCCAATCTATCAAAAACTGCGTAATGTCATACATTATGGTTCATTTATAAGCCTTTACTAAATGAGCACGATTGATCAGTTTATAATGATCATATTAACTGGCCGATCAACTTGACATGTCCGCACCAAATCATCCCTAACTTTTGATTTAGAGCTTAGAATGAAACTAATCCAATGCCCACGTTAAGCTAGCTCAATTCTCTACATTTTGACAAAATTTTAGACAGAAATAGAGATGACAAAGCGTTCAACTAATCCAATCTATCCCAAACTGTATCATGCCATGCTTTTTGTTTCATTTATAAGCCTTTACTCAATGAGCAGCAATGAACAGTTTAAAATGATCATATTAACTGGCCGATCAACATGACATGTCCACACTAAATAATTCGTAATTTTTGATTTGTAACTCAGAATAACACGAATCCAATGCCCACAATAAGCTAGCTCCATTTTCTATATTGTGAAAAAATTTAAGACAGAAATAGATGCGACAAAGCATCCATGTAATCCAATCTATTCCAAAATGCGTGATGTCATGCAATATTCTTCATTTATAAGCTTTTATTCAATGAGCATCAATGCTCTGTTTAGAAGAATCATTTTAACTAGCCTATCAACTTGACATGGCTTCACTAAATCGTCCGTAACTTTTGATTTATAGCTCAAAATTGCACGAATCCAATGCCCACGTTAAGCTTGTTCATTTTTCTATATTGAGACAAAATTTGAGATACAAATATATACTAAAAAGTGGCCGAGTAATCAATTCTATCACAAACTCCGAGATGCCATGCGTTATGGTTCATTTATAAGCATTTACTAAATTAGCACCAGTGATCAATTTAGAATGATCATTTTAATTGGTCGAGAAACATGACATGTCTGCACTAAACCGTTTGTAACTTTTGATTTATAGCTCAGAATGACAATGCCCGCATTCTAAATTGATGCCATCCATTATACTTCATTTATAAGCCTTTACTCAATAAGCACCACTGATCAATTTAGAATGATCATTTTAACTGGCCGATCAACTTGACATGTCTTCACCAAATCGTCTGTAAGTTTTGATTTAAAGCTAAGAATGACACGAATCCAATTCCCACTCTAAGCTAGTTCAATTTTCTATGATGTCACAAATTTTGAGAAAGAACTAGATAAGACAAAACGTCCTAGTAATCCAATCTATCGAAAAGTGCGTGATGTGCATTATGCTTCATTTATAAGCTTTTATTATACTAAGCCTTACTCAATAAGCACCAATGATCAAGTTAGAATGATCATTTGAATTGGCCGATCAACTTGAGATGACTTCACGAAATCGTCCGTAAGTTTTGATTTATATCTCAGTATGAAAAGAATCCAATACCCACGTTAAGAGATTTCAATTTTCTATATTGTGACAAAATTTGAGACAGAACTAGATACGACAAAGCATCCAAGTAATTCAATCTATCCAAAACTGCATGATACCATGCTTATGCTTCATTTATAAACCTTTACTCAATGAGCACCAATGATTAGTTTAAAATAATCATATTAACTGACCGATCAACTTGACAAGTCCGCACTAAATCGTCTGCAACTTTTGATTTAGAGCTCAGATTGACACGAATCCAATGCCCACGTTAAACTAGCTCAATTTTCTATATAGTGATAAAATTTAATACTAAAATTTCTTCGACAAAGTGTCCACATAATCCAATCTATCCAAAACTGTGTAATGTCATGCATTAGGCTTCATTTATAAGCCTTTACTCAATGAGCACGATTGATCAGTTAATTATGAACATATTAACTAGCCGATCAACATGACATTTCCACAATAAATCCTCCATAACTTTTGATTTATAGCTCAGAATAACACGAATCCAATGCCCACCTTAAGCTACTCAATTTTATATATTGTGACAAAATTTGAGACAGAAATAGATACAACAAAGCATCCAAGTAATCCAGTCTATCCCGAACTGTGTGATGCCAAACATTATTCTTCGTTTATAAGCTTTTACTCAATGAGCATCAATAATCTGTTTAGAATAATCATTTTAACTTGCTAAAGAACTTGACATGTCGTCCATAACTTTTTATTTATAGCTCAGAATGACACGAATCCAATGCCCACGTTAAGCTAGTTCAATTTTCTATATTGAGACAAAATTTTGAGATACAAATAGATACAACAAAGTGGCCGAGTAATCCGTTCTATCACAAACGGCGAGATGCCATGCATTATGCTTCATTTATAAGCTTTTACTCAATGAGCACCAATGATAAGTTTAGAATGATCATTTTAACTAGCCAATCAACTTGACATGTCTGCACTAAATCATCTGTAACTTTTGATTTATAGCTTAGAATGACACGAAACCAATGCCCACGTTGAGCTAGCTCAATTTTTAATATTGAGACAAAATTAAAAACAAATATAGATAGGACAAAGCGACCAAGTAATCCAATCTATCGCAAAATGCGTGATGCCATGCATTATTCTTTATTTATAAGCTTTTACTCAATCAGCACCAAATATCAGTTTAGAATGATCATTTTAACTGGCCGATCAACTTGACATGTCTGCACTAAATCGTCCATAACTTTTGATTTATAGCTCATAATGACACGAATCCAATGCCCATCTTAAGCTAGTTCAATTTGCTATATTGTGACAAAGTTTGAGGAAAAACTAGATGCTACAAAGCGTCCAAGTAGTTCAATCTATCCAGGACTGCGTGATGCAATGCATTATGCTTCATTTATAAACCTTTACTCAATGAGCACTAAGGATTAGTTTAGAATGATCATTTTAACAGGCCGATCAACTTGATTATTTGCAGTCAATCATCCGTAACTTTTGATTTATAGCTTAGAATGAAAAGAATCCAATGTCCACGTTAAGCTAGCTCAATTTTCCATATTGAGACAAAAATTTGAGATAGAAATAGATACAACAAAGTGTACAATTAATCCAATCTATCCCAAACTGCATGATGCCTTGCATTATGCTTCATTTATAAGCCTTTACTCAATGAGCACTAATTATTTATTTAGAATGATCATATTAACTGGCCGATCAATTTGACATGTCCTCATTAAATCGTCCGTAACTTTTATATTACAGCTCAGAATGACACGAATCCAATGCCCACGTTAAGATAGCTCAATTTTCAATATTGTGAAAAATGTTTTGACAGAAATAGATACGACAAATCATCCAAGTAATCCAGTTTATCCAAAACTACGTTATGCCATGCATTATTCTTAATTTATAAGCTTTTACTCAATGAGCACCAATGATCAATTTAGAATGATCATTTTAACAGGCCGATCAACTTGACATGTCTACACTAAATCGTCCGTAACTTTCATTTATAGCTAAAAATGACACGAATCCAATGCCTATGTCAAGGTAGTTCAATTTCCTATATTGTGACAAAATTTGAGACAGAACTACATATGACAAAATGTCCAAGTAATTCAATCTATCTAAGACTGTGTGATGCCATGCATTATGCTTCATTTATAAGCCTTTACTTAATGAGCACCAATAATCAGTTTAGAATAATCATATTAACCGCCCGATCATCTTCACATGGCCGTAGTAAATCATATGTAACTTTTGATTTAGAGCACATAATGACACGAACTCAATGCCCACGTTGAGCTAGCTCAGTTTGCTATATTTTTTATAAAATTTAAGACTAAAGTTGATTCGACAAAGCGTTCAAGTAATCCAATCTATCCAAAACGGTGCAATCTCATGCATTATGCTTCGTTTATAAGCATTTACTGATCAGTTTTATAATGATCATATTAACCGGCTGATCAACATGACATGTCCACACTAAATCGTCCGTAACTTTTGATTTATAGCTCAGAATTACACAATTCAATGCCCACGTTAAGCTAACTCAATTTTCTATATTGTAACAGAATTTAGACAAAAATAGATACGACAAAGTGTGCAAGTAATCCATTCTATCCAAACTGCGTGATGCCATGCATTACTCTTCATTTGTAAGCTTTTACTCAATGATCACTGAAGACGAGTTTATAATAATTATTTTAACTGGCCTATCAACTAGACATGTCTGCACTAAATCGTTCGTAACTTTTGATTTATAACTCAAACTGTAACGAATCCATTGCCCAACCTTAAGCTAGTTCAATTTTCTCTATTGAGACTAAATTCGAGACCAAAACAGATACGAAAAAGTGTCTCTAAGTTTTTATTTAGAGCTCTGAATGACACGAAGCCAATACCCTCGTTAAACGAGCTCAATTTTCTATATTGTGACAAAATTTGATATGGAAATAGATACATCAAAGCGTCAAAGTAATCCAATCTATCCCAAACTGCGTGATGCATTGCATTATGCTTCATTTGTAAGCCTTTACTCAAGGAGAACCAATGATCAGTTTAGAATGATCATATTAACTAGGCGATCAAAATTGTCATGTCAGCACTAAATAATCCGTAACTTTTGCTTTATAGCTAAGAATGTAACGAATCCAATGCCCACGTTAAGTTAGTTCAATTTTCTATATTGAGACAAAATTTGAGATAGAAATGGATACGACAAAGCATCCAAATAATCCATTCGATCGCAAACTGCGAGATGCAATGCATTATGCCTCATTAACAAGGCTTTTACTCAATGAGCACCAATGATAAGTTTAGAATGTTTGTATTAACTGGCCGATCAACTTGACATGTCTGCAATAAATAGTCCGTAACCTTGCTTTATAGCTTAGAATGTAACGAATCCAATCCCACGTTAAGATAGTTCAATTTTCTATATTGAGAGAAAATTTGACACAAAAATAGATATGAAAAAGCATCCAAGTAATCCATTCTATCGCAAACTGCGAGATGCCATGCATTATGCTTCATTTGTAAGCCTTTACTCAATGAGCACCAATGATCAGTTTAGAATGATCATATTAACTGGCCGATCAACTTGACACGTCCATACTAAATCATCCATAGCTTTTGAATTAGAGCTCATAATGACATGAATCCAATGGCCACGTTAAGCTAGCTCAATTTTCTATATTGTGAAAATATTTGAGACAGAAATAGATAAGACAAACCGTCCAAGTAATCCAATCTATCCAAAACTGTGTGATGTCATGCATTATGCTTCATTTATAAACATTTACTCAATGAGCAGCAATGATCAGTTTAGAATGATCATACTAACTGGCCGATCAACTTCACATGTCCACACTAATTCGTCCGTATTTATTTAGATCGTAGAATGACATTAATCCAATGCCAACGTTAAGCAACCTCAATTTTCTATATTGTAATAAAATTTGAAAGAGAAATAGATACGACAAGCGTGCAATTAATCCAGTATACCCCAAACTGCGTGATGCCATGCATTATTCTTCATTTATAAGCTTTTACTCAATAGGCACCAATAATCAGTTTAGAATGATCATTTTAATAGGTCGATCACCTTGACACGTCCGCACTAAATTATCCGTAACTTTTGCTTTATAGATTAGAATGTAACGAATCCGATGCCCACGTTAAGATAGTTCAATTTTCTATATAAAGACAAAAATTGAGACAGAAATAGATATGAAAAACCATCCAAGTAATCCAATCTATCGCAAACTGTGAGATGGCATGCATTATGCTTCATTTGTAAGTCTTTACTCAATGAGCACCAATGATCAGTTTAGAATGATCATATTAACTAGCCGATCAACTTGACACGTCCACACTAAATCATCCTTAGCTTTTGAATTAGAGCTCAGAATGACATGAATCCAATATCCATGTTAAGATAGCTCAATTTTCTATATTGTGAAAAATATTGAGACAGAAATAGATACGACAAAGCGTCCAATTAATCCAATTTATACCAAACTGCGAAATGAATGCATTATGGTTCATTTATAAGCGTTTACTCAATGAGCACCAATTATCCATTTAGAATAATCATTTTTAATGGCCGGTCAACTTGACATGTCTGCACTGAATCGACTGTAACTTTTGATTTATAGCTCAAAATGACACGAATGCAATGCCCACGTTGTGTTAGCTCAATCTTTAATATTAAGACAATATTTGAGACATAGTAGATACGACAAAGCGTCCAAGTATCCAATCTATCCCAAACTTCCTGAAGCCATGCATTATGCTTCATTTATAGGCCTTTACTCAATGAGCACGAATGATCAATTTAGAATGATCATTTTAACTCGCCAATCAGCTGGACATGTCTTCACCAAATCGTTCGTAAGTTTTGATTTGTAGCTCAGAATGACACGAATCCAATGCCCACGTTAATCTTGTTCAATTTTCTATATTGAGACAATATTTGAGAGATAAATAGATACGACAAATCATCCAAGTAATCCAATCTATCCCAAATTGCGTGATGTCATGCATTATACTTTATTTATAGGCCTTTACTCAATGATACCAATGCTCCATTTAGAATGATCATTTTAACTAGCCGATTAACTTGACATGTCTGCAGTAAATCGTCCATAACTTTTGATTTAGAGCTCTGAATGACACGAATCCAATGCCCACGTTGAATTAGCTCAATTTTCTATATTAAGACAGTATTTGAGACAGAAATAGATACGACAAAGCATCCAAGTAATCCAATCTATCCCAAACTGCGTAATGCCATGCTTATGATTTATTTATAGGCCTTTACTCAATGAGCACCAATGATCAGTTTAGAATGATCATTTTAACTGGCCGATCAACTGGACATGTCTTCACCAAATCGTTCGTAAGTTTTGATTTGTAGATCAGAATGACACGAATCAAATGCCCACGTTAAGCTAGTTCAATTTTCTATAATGAGACATAATTTGAGACAGAAATAGCTACGATAAAGCGGCCAAATAATCCAATCTATCTAAAAAACTTTGTGATTTCTTATATTGTGCTTCATTTATAAGCATTTACTCAATGAGAAGCAATGATCAGTTTTGGAATGATCATATTAACTAGCCTTTCTACAGGACATGTCTTCACCAAATCATTCGTAATTTTTGATTTGTAGCTTAGAATGACACGAATCAAATGCCCAGGTTAAGCTAGGTCAATTTTCTATAATGAGGCATAATTTGGGACAGAAATAGATATGAAAATGCAGCCAAATAATCCAATCTATCCAAAACTATGTGATGTCATGTATTATGCTTCATTTATAAGCATTTACTAAATTAGCAGCAATGATCAGTTTAGAATGATCATATTAACTGGCCGATCAAATTGACATGTCCACACTAAACCTTCCGTATTTATTTAGAGCGTAGAATGACACGAATCCAATGCCCACGTTAAGCTACCTCAATTTTCTATATAGTACAAAATTTGAGACAGAAATAGATACAACAAGCGAGCAAGTAATCCATAATATCTCAAACGGCGTGATGGCATGCATTATTCTTCATTTATAAGCTTTTACTCAATGGGCACCAATAATCAGTTTAGAATGATCATTTTAACAAGCCAATCACCTTGACATGTCTGCACTAAATTGTCCGTAACTTTTGCTTTACAGATTTTAATGTAACAAATCCAATGCCCACGTTGAGATAGTTCAATTTTCTATATTGAGACAAAATTTGAGACAGAAATAGATACGACAAAGCATCCAAGTAATCCATTCTATCGCAAACTGTGAGATGGCATGCATTATGCTTCATTTGTAAGCCTTTACTCAATGAGCACCAATGATCAGTTTAGAATGATCATATTAACTAGCCGATCAACTTGACACATCCACACTAAATCATCCTTAGCTTTTGAATTAGTGCTCAGAATGACATGAATCCAATATCCATGTTAAGATAGCTCAATTTTCTATATTGTGAAAAAAATTGAGACAGAAATAGATATGACAAAGCGTCCAATTAATCCAATTTATACCAAACTGCGAAATGTAATGCATTATGGTTCATTTATAAGCCTTTACTCATTGAGCACCAATTATCCGTTTAGAATAATCATTTGTAATGGCCGATCAACTTGACATGTCTTCACTGAACTGACTGTAACTTTTGATGTATAGCTCAAAATAACACGAATGCAATGCCCACGTTGTGTTCGCTCATTCTTTAATATTGAGAAAATATTTGAGACATAAATTGATACGACAAAGCGTCCAAGTATCCAATCTATCCCAAACTTCCTGAAGCCATGCATTATGCTTCATTTATAGGCCTTTACTCAATGAGCACGAATTATCAATTTAAAATGGTCATTTTACTCGCCGATCAGTTGGACATGTCTTCACCAAATCGTTCGTAAGTTTTGATTTGTAGCTCATAATGACACGAATCCAATGCCCACGTTAATCTTGTTCAATTTTCTATATTGAGACAATATTTGAGAGATAAATAGATACGACAAAGCATCCAAGTAATCCAATCTATCCCAAATTGCATGATGTCATGCATTATGCTTTATTTATAGGCCTTTACTCAATGACAATGACCCATTTAGAATGATCATTTTAACTAGCCGATTAACTTGACATGTCTGCAGTAAATCGTCCATAACTTTTGATTTAGAGCTCTGAATGACACGAATCCAATGCCCACGTTGATTTAGCTCAATTTTCTATATTGAGACAGTATTTGAGACAGAAATAGATACGACAAAGCGTCCAAGTAATCCAATCTATCCTGAACTGCATAATGCCATGCATTATGATTTATTTATAGGCCTTTACTCAATGAGCACCAATGATCTGTTTAGAATGATCATTTTAACTGGCCGATCAACTGGACATGTCTTCACCAATTCGTTTGTAAGTTTTGATTTGTAGCTCAGAATGACACGAATCAAATGTCCACGTTAAGCTAATTCAATTTTTTATAATGAGACATAATTTGGGACAGAAATAGATACGACAAAGCGGCCAAATAATCCAATCTATCTAAAAAACTTTGGGATTTCTTGTATTATGCTTCATTTATAAGCATTTACTCAATGAGCAGCAATGATCAGTTTTGGAATGATCATATTAACTGGCCGTTCTACAGGACATGTCTTCACCAAATCTTTCGTAAGTTTTGATTTGTAGCTTAGAATAACACGAATCAAAGGCCCACGTTAAGCTAGTTCAATTTTCTGTAATGAGGCATAATTTGGGACAGAAATAGATATGAAAAAGTGGCCAAATAATCCAATATAACGAAAACTATGTGATGTCATGTATTATGCTTCATTTATAAGCATTTACTAAATTAGCAGCAATGATCACTTTAGAATGATGATATTAACTGGCCGATCAACTTAACATGTCTACACTAAATCTTTCGTATTTATTTAGAGCGTAGAATGACACGAATCCAATGCCGACGTTAAGCTACCTCAATTTTCTATATAGTACAAAATTTGAGACAGAAATAGATACAACAAGCGAGCAAGTAATCCATAATATCTCAAACGGCGTGATGGCATGCATTATTCTTCATTTATAAGCTTTTACTCAATGGGCACCAATAATCAGTTTAGAATGATCATTTTAACAAGCCAATCACCTTGACATGTCTGCACTAAATTGTCCGTAACTTTTGCTTTACAGATTTTAATGTAACAAATCCAATGCCCACGTTGAGATAGTTCAATTTTCTATATTGAGACAAAATTTGAGACAGAAATAGATACGACAAAGCATCCAAGTAATCCATTCTATCGCAAACTGTGAGATGGCATGCATTATGCTTCATTTGTAAGCCTTTACTCAATGAGCACCAATGATCAGTTTAGAATGATCATATTAACTAGCTGATCAACTTGACACGTCCACACTAAATCATCCTTAGCTTTTGAATTAGAGCTCAGAATGACATGAATCCAATATCCATGTTAAGATAGCTCAATTTTTTGTATTGTGAAAAAAATTGAGACAGAAATAGATACAACAAAGCGTCAAATTAATCCAAATTTATACCAAACTGCGAAATGTAATGCATTATGGTTCATTTATAAGCGTTTACTCAATGAGCACCAATTATCCGTTTAGAATAATCATTTTTAATGGCCGATCAACTTGACATGTCTTCACTGAAATGACTGTAACTTTTGATGTATAGCTCAAAATAACATGAATGCAATGCCCACGTTGTGTTCGCTCATTCTTTAATATTGAGACAATATTTGAGACATAAATTGATACGGCATACCGTCCAAGTATCCCATCTATCCCAAACTTCCTGAAGCCATGCATTATGCTTCATTTATAGGCCTTTACTCAATGAGCACGAACGATCAATTTAGAATGATCATTTTAACTCGCCGATCAGTTGGACATGTCTTCACCAAATCATTCGTAAGTTTTGATTTGTAGCTCAGAATGACATAAATCCAATGTCCACGTTAATCTTGCTCAATTTTCTATATTGAGACAATATTTGAGAGATAAATAGATACGACAAAGCATCCAAGTAATCCAATCTATCCCAAATTGTGTGATGTCATGCATTATGCTTTATTTATAGGCCTTTACTCAATGACAATGATCCATTTAGAATGATCATTTTAACTAGCCGATTAACTTGACATGTCTAGAGTAAATTGTCCATAACTTTTGATTTAGAGCTCTGAATGACACGAATCCAATGCCCACGTTGATTTAGCTCAATTTTCTATATTGAGACAGTATTTGAGACAGAAATAGATACGACAAAGCGTCCAAGTAATCCAATCTATCCTGAACTGCATAATGCCATGCATTATGATTTATTTATAGGCCTTTACTCAATGAGCACCAATGATCTGTTTAGAATGATCATTTTAACTGGCCGATCAACTGGACATGTCTTCACCAATTCGTTTGTAAGTTTTGATTTGTAGCTCAGAATGACACGAATCAAATGTCCACGTTAAGCTAATTCAATTTTTTATAATGAGACATAATTTGGGACAGAAATAGATACGACAAAGCGGCCAAATAATCCAATCTATCTAAAAAACTTTGGGATTTCTTGTATTATGCTTCATTTATAAGCATTTACTCAATGAGCAGCAATGATCAGTTTTGGAATGATCATATTAACTGGCCGTTCTACAGGACATGTCTTCACCAAATCTTTCGTAAGTTTTGATTTGTAGCTTAGAATAACACGAATCAAAGGCCCACGTTAAGCTAGTTCAATTTTCTGTAATGAGGCATAATTTGGGAGAGAAATAGATATGAAAAAGTGGCCAAATAATCCAATATAACGAAAACTATGTGATGTCATGTATTATGCTTCATTTATAAGCATTTACTAAATTAGCAGCAATGATCAGTTTAGAATGATGATATTAACTGGCCGATCAACTTAACATGTCTACACTAAATCTTTCGTATTTATTTAGAGCGTAGAATGACACGAATCCAATGCCGACGTTAAGCTACCTCAATTTTCTATATAGTACAAAATTTGAGACAGAAATAGATACAACAAGCGAGCAAGTAATCCATAATATCTCAAACGGCGTGATGGCATGCATTATTCTTCATTTATAAGCTTTTACTCAATGGGCACCAATAATCAGTTTAGAATGATCATTTTAACAAGCCAATCACCTTGACATGTCTGCACTAAATTGTCCGTAACTTTTGCTTTACAGATTTTAATGTAACAAATCCAATGCCCACGTTGAGATAGTTCAATTTTCTATATTGAGACAAAATTTGAGACAGAAATAGATACGACAAAGCATCCAAGTAATCCATTCTATCGCAAACTGTGAGATGGCATGCATTATGCTTCATTTGTAAGCCTTTACTCAATGAGCACCAATGATCAGTTTAGAATGATCATATTAACTAGCCGATCAACTTGACACATCCACACTAAATCATCCTTAGCTTTTGAATTAGTGCTCAGAATGACATGAATCCAATATCCATGTTAAGATAGCTCAATTTTCTATATTGTGAAAAAAATTGAGACAGAAATAGATATGACAAAGCGTCCAATTAATCCAATTTATACCAAACTGCGAAATGTAATGCATTATGGTTCATTTATAAGCCTTTACTCATTGAGCACCAATTATCCGTTTAGAATAATCATTTGTAATGGCCGATCAACTTGACATGTCTTCACTGAACTGACTGTAACTTTTGATGTATAGCTCAAAATAACACGAATGCAATGCCCACGTTGTGTTCGCTCATTCTTTAATATTGAGAAAATATTTGAGACATAAATTGATACGACAAAGCGTCCAAGTATCCAATCTATCCCAAACTTCCTGAAGCCATGCATTATGCTTCATTTATAGGCCTTTACTCAATGAGCACGAATTATCAATTTAAAATGGTCATTTTACTCGCCGATCAGTTGGACATGTCTTCACCAAATCGTTCGTAAGTTTTGATTTGTAGCTCATAATGACACGAATCCAATGCCCACGTTAATCTTGTTCAATTTTCTATATTGAGACAATATTTGAGAGATAAATAGATACGACAAAGCATCCAAGTAATCCAATCTATCCCAAATTGCGTGATGTCATGCATTATACTTTATTTATAGGCCTTTACTCAATGATACCAATGCTCCATTTAGAATGATCATTTTAACTAGCCGATTAACTTGACATGTCTAGAGTAAATTGTCCATAACTTTTGATTTAGAGCTCTGAATGACACGAATCCAATGCCCACGTTGATTTAGCTCAATTTTCTATATTGAGACAGTATTTGAGACAGAAATAGATACGACAAAGCGTCCAAGTAATCCAATCTATCCTGAACTGCATAATGCCATGCATTATGATTTATTTATAGGCCTTTACTCAATGAGCACCAATGATCTGTTTAGAATGATCATTTTAACTGGCCGATCAACTGGACATGTCTTCACCAATTCGTTTGTAAGTTTTGATTTGTAGCTCAGAATGACACGAATCAAATGTCCACGTTAAGCTAATTCAATTTTTTATAATGAGACATAATTTGGGACAGAAATAGATACGACAAAGCGGCCAAATAATCCAATCTATCTAAAAAACTTTGTGATTTCTTGTATTATGCTTCATTTATAAGCATTTACTCAATGAGCAGCAATGATCAGTTTTGGAATGATCATATTAACTGGCCGTTCTACAGGACATGTCTTCACCAAATCTTTCGTAAGTTTTGATTTGTAGCTTAGAATAACACGAATCAAAGGCCCACGTTAAGCTAGTTCAATTTTCTGTAATGAGGCATAATTTGGGACAGAAATAGATATGAAAAAGCGGCCAAATAATCCAATATATCCAAAACTATGTGATGTCATGTATTATGCTTCATTTATAAGCATTTACTAAATTAGCAGCAATGATCACTTTAGAATGATGATATTAACTGGCCGATCAACTTAACATGTCTACACTAAATCTTTCGTATTTATTTAGAGCGTAGAATGACACGAATCCAATGCCGACGTTAAGCTACCTCAATTTTCTATATAGTACAAAATTTGAGACAGAAATAGATACAACAAGCGAGCAAGTAATCCATAATATCTCAAACGGCGTGATGGCATGCATTATTCTTCATTTATAAGCTTTTACTCAATGGGCACCAATAATCAGTTTAGAATGATCATTTTAACAAGCCAATCACCTTGACATGTCTGCACTAAATTGTCCGTAACTTTTGCTTTACAGATTTTAATGTAACAAATCCAATGCCCACGTTGAGATAGTTCAATTTTCTATATTGAGACAAAATTTGAGACAGAAATAGATACGACAAAGCATCCAAGTAATCCATTCTATCGCAAACTGTGAGATGGCATGCATTATGCTTCATTTGTAAGCCTTTACTCAATGAGCACCAATGATCAGTTTAGAATGATCATATTAACTAGCCGATCAACTTGACACATCCACACTAAATCATCCTTAGCTTTTGAATTAGTGCTCAGAATGACATGAATCCAATATCCATGTTAAGATAGCTCAATTTTCTATATTGTGAAAAAAATTGAGACAGAAATAGATACGACAAAGCGTCCAATTAATCCAATTTATACCAAACTGCGAAATGTAATGCATTATGGTTCATTTATAAGCCTTTACTCATTGAGCACCAATTATCCGTTTAGAATAATCATTTTTAATGGCCGATCAACTTGACATGTCTTCACTGAACTGACTGTAACTTTTGATGTATAGCTCAAAATAACACGAATGCAATGCCCACGTTGTGTTCGCTCATTCTTTAATATTGAGAAAATATTTGAGACATAAATTGATACGACAAAGCGTCCAAGTATCCAATCTATCCCAAACTTCCTGAAGCCATGCATTATGCTTCATTTATAGGCCTTTACTCAATGAGCACGAATTATCAATTTAAAATGGTCATTTTACTCGCCGATCAGTTGGACATGTCTTCACCAAATCGTTCGTAAGTTTTGATTTGTAGCTCATAATGACACGAATCCAATGCCCACGTTAATCTTGTTCAATTTTCTATATTGAGACAATATTTGAGAGATAAATAGATACGACAAAGCATCCAAGTAATCCAATCTATCCCAAATTGCGTGATGTCATGCATTATACTTTATTTATAGGCCTTTACTCAATGATACCAATGCTCCATTTAGAATGATCATTTTAACTAGCCGATTAACTTGACATGTCTAGAGTAAATTGTCCATAACTTTTGATTTAGAGCTCTGAATGACACGAATCCAATGCCCACGTTGATTTAGCTCAATTTTCTATATTGAGACAGTATTTGAGACAGAAATAGATACGACAAAGCGTCCAAGTAATCCAATCTATCCTGAACTGCATAATGCCATGCATTATGATTTATTTATAGGCCTTTACTCAATGAGCACCAATGATCTGTTTAGAATGATCATTTTAACTGGCCGATCAACTGGACATGTCTTCACCAATTCGTTTGTAAGTTTTGATTTGTAGCTCAGAATGACACGAATCAAATGTCCACGTTAAGCTAGTTCAATTTTTTATAATGAGACATAATTTGGGACAGAAATAGATACGACAAAGCGGCCAAATAATCCAATCTATCTAAAAAACTTTGTGATTTCTTGTATTATGCTTCATTTATAAGCATTTACTCAATGAGCAGCAATGATCAGTTTTGGAATGATCATATTAACTGGCCGTTCTACAGGACATGTCTTCACCAAATCTTTCGTAAGTTTTGATTTGTAGCTTAGAATAACACGAATCAAAGGCCCACGTTAAGCTAGTTCAATTTTCTGTAATGAGGCATAATTTGGGACAGAAATAGATATGAAAAAGCGGCCAAATAATCCAATATATCCAAAACTATGTGATGTCATGTATTATGCTTCATTTATAAGCATTTACTAAATTAGCAGCAATGATCACTTTAGAATGATGATATTAACTGGCCGATCAACTTAACATGTCTACACTAAATCTTTCGTATTTATTTAGAGCGTAGAATGACACGAATCCAATGCCGACGTTAAGCTACCTCAATTTTCTATATAGTACAAAATTTGAGACAGAAATAGATACAACAAGCAAGCAAGTAATCCATAATATCTCAACCGGCGTGATGCCATGCATTATTCTTCATTTATAAGCTTTTACTCAATGGGCACCAATAATCAGTTTAGAATGATCATTTTAACATGCCAATCACCTTGACTTGTCTGCACTAAATTGTCCGTAACTTTTGCTTTACAGATTTTAATGTAACGAATCCAATGCCCACGTTGAGATAGTTCAATTTTCTATATTGAGACAAAATTTGAGACAGAAATAGATACGAAAAAGCATCCAAGTAATCCATTCTATCGCAAACTGTGAGATGGCATGCATTATCCTTCATTTGTAAGCCTTTACTCAATGAGCACCAATGATCAGTTTAGAATGATCATATTAACTAGCTGATCAACTTGACACGTCCACACTAAATCATCCTTAGCTTTTGAATTAGAGCTCAGAATGACATGAATCTAATATCCATGTTAAGCTAGCTAAAGTTTTCTATATTGTGAAAAAATTTGAGACAGAAATAGATACGACAAAGCGTCCAATTAATCCAATTTATCCCAAACTGCGAGATGTCTTGCATTATGGTTCATTTATAAGCCACCAATTATCCGTTTAGAATAATCATTTTCAATGGCCGATCAACTTGACATGTCTGAACTTAATTGACTGTAACTTTTGATTTATAACTCAAAATGACACGAATGCAATGCTCACGTTGTCTTAGCTCAATCTTCAATATTGAGTCAATATTTGAGACATAAATGGATACGACATACCGTCCAAGTATCCCATATATCCCAAACTTCCTGAAGCCATGCATTATGCTTCATTTATAGGCCTTTACTCAATGAGCACGAACGATCAATTTAGAATGATCATTTTAACTCGCCGATCAGTTGGACATGTCTTCACCAAATCGTTCGTAAGTTTTGATTTGTAGCTCAAAATGACACGAATCCAATGCCCACATTAATCTTTTTCAATTTTCTATATTGAGAGAAAATTTGAAACAGAAATAGATACGAAAAAAGCGTCCAAGTAATCAAATCGATCCAAAATAGTGTGATGTTATGCATTATGCTTTATTTACTAGCATTTACTCAATGAACAGCAATGATCTGTTTAGAATGATCATATTAATTGGGTTATCAACTTGACATGTCCACACTAAATCGTCTATATTTATTTAGGACGCCGAATGACACGATTACAATGCCCACATTAAGCTAACTAAATTTTCTATATTGCAACAAAATTTAATATGGAAATAGATATGACAAGTGTTCAAGTAATCCAGTTTATCCCAAACTGCGTGATGTGATACATTATTCTTCATTTATAAGCTTTTACTCAATGGGCACCAATGATGAATTTAGAATGATCATTTTAACTGCCCGATCAATTTGACATGTCTGCACTAAATCATCCATAACTTTTGATTTATAGCTTAAAATGTAACCAATCCAATGCCCACGTTAAGATAGTTCAATTTTCTCTATTAATACAAAATTTGAGATAGAAATAGATACAACAAAGCATCCAAGTAATACACTTCTATCCCAAACTGCGTGATGTCATGCATTCTTCTTTATTTATAAGCATTTACTCAATGAGCACCAATGATCAGTTTAGAATGATCATATTAAGTAGCTGATCAACTTGACATGTACCCACTAAATCGTCTGTATTTATTTAGAGCGTAGAATGACACGAATCCAATGCCCACGTTAAGCTCACTCAATTTTCTATATTGTAACAAAATTTGAGACAGAAATAGATACGACAAGCGTGCAGCTAATCTAGTATATCCCAAACTCCATGATGCCATGCATTATTCATCATTTATAAGCTTTTACTCAATGGGCACCAATGATCAGTTCAGAATTATCATTTTAACAGATCGATCACCTTGACATGACTGCACTAAATTGTCCATAACTTTTACTTTATAGCTTAGAATATAACCAATCCAATGCACACGTTAAGATAGTTCAATTTTTATACAAAGACAAAGTTTGAGACAAAAATAGAAACGAAAAATCGTCCAAGTAATCCATTCTATCCCAAACTAAGAGATGTAATGCATTATGCTTCATTTATAAGCCTTTACTCAATAAGTACCAATGATCTATTTAGAATGATTATTTTAATGGACCGATCAACTTGACATGTCTGCAGTAAATCGTCCATAACTTTTGATTTATTGCTCAGGATGAAACGAATCCAATGCCCATGTTGATTTAGCTCAATTTCAATATTCAGACAATATTTGAAACATAAATAGATACGACAAAGCATCCACGTAATCCAATCTATCACAAAATACGTGATGTCATGCATTTTATTTAAAGGCCTTTACTCAATGACACCAATGATCCATTTATAATGATCATTTTAACAGGCCGATCCACTTGACATGTCTACAGTAAATCGTCCGTAACTTTTGATTTAGAGCTCTGAATGACACGAATCCAATGCCCACGTTGATTTAGCTCAATATTCCTTACTGAGACAGTATTTGAGACAGAAATAGATACGAAAAAGAATCCAAGTAATCCAATCTATCCCAAACTGTGTAATGCCAAGCATTATGATTTATTTATAGGCCTTTACTCAATGAGCACCAATGATCAGTTTAGAATGATCATTTTAACTGGCCGATCAACTGGACATATCTTCACCAAATTGTTCTTATGTTTTGATTTGTAGCTCAAAATGACACGGATCAAATGCCCACGTTAAGCTAGTTCAATTTTCTATAATGAGACATAATTTGAAACAGAAATAGGTACGACAAAGTTGCCAAATAATCTAATCTATCCAGAATTGTGTGATGTCATGTATTTTGCCTCATTTATAAGCATTTACTGAATGAGCAGCAATGATCAGTTTAGAATGATCATATTAACTGGCCGATAACCTTGACATGTCCACAATAAATCGTCCTTATTTATTTAGAGCGTAGAATGTCACGAATCTAATGCCCACGTTAAGCTAGCTCAATTTTCTATATTGTATAAAAATTTGCGGAGGAAATAGATACAACAAGCGTCCAAGTAATCTAGTCTATCCCTAACAGCGTGATGCCATGCATTATTTTTCATTGAGAAGCTTTTACTCAATGGGCACCAATGCTCAGTTTAAAATGATCATTTTAACTGGTTGATCGACTTGGCATGTCTGCACTAAATTGTCTGTAACTTTTGCTTTATAGCTTAGAATCTAACGAATCCAATGTCCACATTAAGATAGTTCAATATTCTATATTGTAACAATATTTGACAAAAAAAAAGATACGACAAATAGTCCAAATAATCCATTCTATCCCAAACAGTGAGATGTCATGCATTATGATTCATTTATAAGCCTTTACTCAATAAGCACCAATGATCAGTTTAGAATGATAATTTTTACTAGCCGATCAACTTGACATAACTGCAGTAAATTGTCCGTAACTTTTCCTTTATAGCTTAAAATGTAACGAATCCAATGCCCACGTTAAACTAGTTCAATTTTCTATTTTGAGAGAAAATTTGTGACAAAAATAGATACGACAAAGCCTATAAGTAATCAATTCTATCCCAAACTGCGAGATGCCATGCAATATGCTTCATTTATAACCCTTTACTCAATGCACACCAATGATAAGTTTAAAATGATCATTTTAACTGGCCGATCAACTTGACATGTTTGCACTAAATTGTTCGTAACTTTTGATTTATAGCTCCGAATGACACGAATCTAATGCCCATGTTAAGCTAGTTATATTTTCTATTTTGAGATAAAATTTGAGAAACAAGTACATACGATAAAGTGGCCGAGTAATCCATTCTATACCAAAGGGCGAGATGCCATGCATTATGCTTCATTTATATGCCTTTACTCAATGAGCACCAATGATCATTTTATATGGCCGATCAACTTGAAATGTCTGCACTAAATCGTCTGTAACATTTGATTTATAGCTTAGAATGAACCAAACCCAATGCCCACATTAAGCTAGTTAAATTTTCTATATAGAGGAAAAATTTGAGACCGAAATAGATATGACAAACCAGCCAAGTAATCCGTTCTATCCCAAACGGCGAGGTGCCATGTATTATGCTTCATTTATAAGACTTTACTCAATGAGCACCAATGATCCGTTCATAATGATCATTTTAACTGGCTGATCAACTTGACATGTCTGCACTAAATCGTCTCTAACTTTTGATTTATGTCTCAGAATGACACGAATCCAATGCCCCCGTTGAGGTAGCTCAATTTTCTACATCGAGACAAAATTTGAGACAAATATAGATACGACAAACGTCCAAGTAATCCAATATATCCCAAAATGCGTGATGCAATGCATTATACTTCATTTATATGCCTTAATCAATAAGCACCAATGATCAATTTAGAATGGTCATTTGAATTGGCCGATCAACTTGACATGACTTCACCAAATCGTCCGTAAGTTTTGATTAACATCTCAGAATGACAGGAATCCAATGCCCACGTTAAGCTATTTCAATTTTTTATATTGTGATAAAATTTGAGACAAAACTAGATATGAAAAAGCGTCCAAGTATTCCAATCTATCCAAAACTGCATGATGCCATGTATTATGCTTCATTTATAATCCTTTACTCAATGAGCACGATGATCAGTTTAGAATGATCATATTAATTGGTCGATCAACATGACATGTCCACATTAAATTGTCCATAACTTTTGATTTATAGCTCAGAATAACACAAATCCAATGCCCACGTTAATATTGCTCAATTTTCTATAATGTGCCAAAATTTGAGACCAAAATAGATACGACAAAGCGTCCAAGTAATCCAGTCTATCCTAAACTTTTTGATGCCAATCATTATTCTTCATTTATAAGCTTTTACTCAATGAGCATCAATGATCTGCTTAGAATAATCATTTTAACATGGCTATCAACTTGACATGTCTTCACTAAATCTTCGATAACTTTTTTTTATACCTCAAAATGAGACGAATCCAATGCCCATGTTAAGGTAGTTCAATTTTCTATATTGATAAATAATTTTGAGATACGAAAAGATACGACAAAGTGGTCGAGTAATCCGTTCTATCCCAAACAGAGAGATGCCATGCATTATGCTTAATTTATAAGCTTTTACTCAATGAGCACCAATGATCAATTTAGAATGATCATTTTAACAGGCCGATAAACTTGACATGTCTACACTAAATCGTCTGTCAGTTTTGATTTATAGCTCAGAATGACACGAAACCAATGCCCACGTTGAGCTACCTCAATTTTCTATATTGAGACAACATTAAAAACAAATATAGATACGACAAACCATCCATGTAATCCAGTCTATCCTAAACTACGTGATGCCATCCATTACACTTCATTTATAAGCATGTACTCAATAAGCAACAATGATCAATTTAGAATGATCATTTTAACTGGCCGATCAACTTGACATTTATTCACCAAATCGTCCGTAAGTTTTGATTGAAAGCTGAGAATGACACGAATCCAATTCTCACTTTAAGCTAGTTCAATTATCTATATTGTGAAAATTTTTGAGATAGAACTAGATATAACAACGAGTTCCAGTAATCCAATCTATCCAAAACTGCGTGATGCCATGCATTATGCTTCATTTATGAGCCTTTACTGAATGAGCACCAATGATCAGTTTAGAATAATCCGTTATATCCAAAATGGCGATATGTTGTGCATTATGCGAAATTTATAAGCATTTACTCAATAAGCACCTATATTCAGTTTATGCGAAACAAATAGATACGACAAAGTGGTTGAGTAATCTATTCTATACCGAATGATGAGATGCCATGAATTATGCTTCATTTATACGCTTTTACTCAATGAGCACCAATGATCAGTTTAGAATAATCATTTTAACTAGCCGATCAACTTGACATGTCTGCGCAAAATCGTCACTAACTTTTGATTTATAGCTCTGAATGACATGAATCCAATGCCCCTGTTGAGCTAGTTCAATTTTCTATATTGAGACAAAATTTGAGGCAAATATAGATACGACAAAGCGTCCACGTAATCGAATCTATCCCAAACTGTGTGATGCCAGGCATTATACTTCATTTATAAGCCTTACTCAATAAGCACCAATGATCAATTTAGAATGATCATTCGAATTGGCCGATCCTCTTGACAGTACTTCATTAATCCAGTTTAGAATAATCCGTTCTATCCAAAATGGCGAGATGTTGTGCATTATGCGACATTTATAAGCCTTTACTCAATGAGCACCAATGATCAGTTTAGAATAATCATTTTAACTGGCCGATCAACTTTTCATATCTACGCTAAATCGTCTCTAACTTTTGATATGTAGCTCCAAATGACACGAATCCAATGCCCCCGTTGAGCTAGTTCAATTTTGTATATTGAGACTAAATTTGAGACAAATATAGATATGAAAAAGCGTCCGAGTAATCCAATCTATCCCAAACTGCGTTACGCAATGCATTATACTTCATTTATAAGCCTTACTCAATAAGCACCAATGATCAATTTAGAATGATCATTCGAATTGGCCGATCAACTTCACATGACTTCATTAAATCGTCCGTAAGCTTTTATTTATATCGCAGAATGACATGAATCCAATGCCCACATTAAGCTATTTCAATTTTCTATATTGTGACAAAATTTGAAACAGAACTATATACAACAAAGCGTCCAAGTAATCCAATCTATACAAAACTGTATGATGCCATCCATTCTGCTTCATTTATAAAGCTTTACTCAATGAGCACCAATGATCAGTTTAGAATAAAAGTATTAACTGGCCGATTAAATTGGCAAGTACACACTAAATCATCTGTAACTTTTGATTTAGAGCTCAGATTGACACGAATCGAATGCCCACGTTAAACTACCTTAATTTTCTATATTGTGATAAAATCTAAGACTAAAATTTCTTCGACAAAGCGTCCACGTAATCCAATCTATCCAAAACTGCGTAATGTCATGAATTATGCTTCATTTATAATCCTTTACTCCATCAGCACGATTGATCAGTTTAGAATGATCATATTAACCGGCCGATCAACATGACAAGTCCACACTAAATCGTCCATAACTTTTGATTTATAGCTCATATTAACACGAATCCAATGCCCACGTTAAGCTAGCTCAATTTTCTATATTGTGACAAAATTTGAGACAGAAATAGGAATGACAAAGCATCCAAGTAATCTAGTCTAACCCAAACTGTGTGATGCCAAGCATTATTCTTCATTTATAAGCTTTTACTCAATGAGCACCAATGATAAGTTTAGAATGATCATTTTAACAGGCCGATCAAGTTGACATGTTTGCACTAAATCGTCTGTCAGTTTTTATTTATAGCTCAGAATGACACAAAACCAATGCCCATATTGAGGTAGCTCAATTTTATATATTGAGACAAAATTAAAAACAAATATAGATACGACAAAGCGTCCAAGTAATCCATTCTATCCTAAACTGCGTCATGCCATCCATTTTACTTCATTTATAGGCCTTTACTCAATAAGCATCAATGATCAATTTAGAATGATCATTTTAACTGGCCGATCAACTTGACATGTATTTACCAAATCGTCCATAAGTTTTAAATTAAAGCTGAGAATGACATGAATCAATTCCCACTTTATGCTAGTTCAATTATCTATATTGTGAAAAAATTTGAGATAGAACTAGAAATAACAATGAGTTCCAGTAATCCATTCTATCCAAAACTGTGTGATGACATGCATTATGCTTCATTTATAAGCCTTTACTCAATGAGCACCAATGATCAGTTCAAAATAATCATGTTAACTGGCCGATCAACTTGACATGTCCTCACTAAATCGTGCGTAACTTTTGACTTAGAGCTCAAAATGATACGAATCCAGTTTCCATGTTAATCTACCTCAATTTTCCCTATATTCACAAAATTTGAGATAGAAATATAGACGAAAAAGCGTCCAAATAATCAAATCCATCCCAAACTACGTGAGGCCATGCTTGATGTTTCATTCATAAACCTTTACTTAATGAGCACCAATGATCAGTTTGGAATGATCACTTTAACAGGCCGATCAACGTGACATGTCCACACTAAATTGTCCATAACTTTTGATTACAGCTCTGAATGACACGAATCCAATGCCAACTTTAACCTAGTTCAAATTTTTACATTCTGATAAAATTTGAGACGGAGCTAGATACGACAAAGCGTCCAAGTAATTAAATATATCCAAAACTGTGTGATGCCATGCATTATGCTTCATTTATAAGCGTTTACTCAATGAGCACCAATGATCAGGTTAGAATAATCATATTAACTGGCTGATCAACTTGACATGTCCACAATAAATTGTCCGTAACACGAATCCAATGCCCACATTAAGCTATTTCAATTATTTATGTTGTAAAAAAGTTAAAGAAAAAATAGATACGAAAAAGCGTCCAAGTAATCCAATCTATCTAAAACAATGTGATGCCATGCATTATGTTTCATTTATAAGCATTTACTCAATCAGCACAAATTATTAGTTTAGAATGTCACTTTAACTGCCCGATTAACTAGACATGTCCACGTTAAATTGTCCGTAACTTGTAATTTAGAGAATGACACGAATTCAATGCCTACGTTAATCTAGCTCAATTTTCTATATTGTGATAAAATTTAAGACTAAAATTGGTTCGACAAAGCATCCAACTAATCCCATCTATCCAAAACTGTGTAATCTCATGCATTATGCTTCATTTATAAGCCTTTACTCATGAGCACCAATGATCATTTCAGAATTATCATACTAACTGACCGATCGACATGACATGCCCAAACTAAATCGTCCGTAACTTTTGTTTTATAGCTCGGAATGACACGAATCCAATGTCCACGTTAAACTAGCTCAATTTTCTATATTGTGACAAAATTTGAGACAGAATAGATACGAAAACCCATACAAGTAATCTTGTCTAACCCAAACTGCGTGATGCCATCTATTATGCATCATTTATAAGGTATTCCTCAATGAGCACAATGATCCGTTTAGAATGATCATTTTAATTGTCCGATCAACTTGACATGTCTACACTAACTCGTCCGTAACTTTTGAATTATAGTTCAGAATGACACGAATCCAATGCCCACATTAAACTAGTTCAATTTTCTATATTGAGAAAAAAATCTGAGATAGAAATAGATACGAAAAAGCGTCTAAGTAAGCCAATCTATCAAAAACTGCGTGATTTCATGCATTATGCTTCATCTATAAGGCTTTACTAAATGAGCACCAATGATCACTTTAGAATGATCATATTAACTTGCCGATCAACTTGTCATGTCCTTAACTTTTGATTTAGAGCTCAGAATCACACGAATCCAATGCCCACAATAAGCTAGCTCAATTTTCTATATTGTGACAAAATTTGAGATAGAAATAGATACGACAAACCGTCCAAGTAAACGAGTCTATCCTAAACTGCGTGATGCAATGCTTTATGTTTCATTGATAAACCTTTACTTAATGAGCACCAATGATCAGTTTGGAATGATCACTTTAACAGGCCAATCAACTTGACATGTCCACACTAAATCGTCCGTAACTTTTGATTATAGCATCAGAATGACACGAATCCAATGCCCACGTTAAGCTAGTTCAATTTTTAATATTCTGAAAAAATTTGAGACATAACTAGATATGAAAAAGTGTCAAAGTAATCAAATATATCCAAAACTGCGTGATGCCATTCATTATACTTCATTTATAAGCCTTTACTTAATGAGCACCAATGATCAGTTTAGAATAATCATATTAACTGGCCGATCAAGTTGACATGTCCGCATTAAATCGTCCGTAACTTTTGACTTATAGTTCAGAATGGCACGAATCCAATGCCCACGTTAAACTAGTTCAATTTTCTATATTTTGACAAAACTTGAGATAAAATAGAGACGACAAAGCGTCCAAATAATCAAATCTATCCCAAAATACATGATGCCATACATTATGCTTCATTTATAAGCCTTTATTTAATGAGCACTAATGATCAGCTTAGAATGATCACTTTAATTGGCCGATCTACTTGACATTTCTGCACTAAATTATCCTTAACTTTTGATTTAGAGCTCATAATGACATGAATCCAATGTCCATGTTAAGCTAGATCAATTTTCTATGTTGTGACAAAATTTAAGACAGAAACAGATAAGAAAAAACATCGAAGTAATCCAGTCTATCCTAAACTGCGTGATGCCATGCATTATTCTTCATTTATAAGGTTTTACTCAATAAGTACCCATGATCAGTTTATAATGATCTTTTTAACTGACCAATCAACTTGACATGTCTGTACAAAAATGGTCTGTAACTTTTGATTTAGAGCTCAGAATGACACGAATCTAATGCACATGTTCAGCTAGTTCAATTTTTTATATTGTGACAACATTTGAGACAGAACTATATACGACAAAGTGTCCAAGTAATCAAATCTTGCCAAAACTTAGCGAGGCCATATATTATTCTTCATTTATCATCTTCTATTCAATGAGCACCAATGATCAATTTACCATGATCATTATAACTAGCCGATCAACTTGACATTTATGCACTAAATGGTCTGTAACTTTTTATTTATAGCTCTGAATGACACGAATCCAATACCCACGTTAAACCAGTTCAATTTTCTATATTTTGAAAAAATATGAGACAGAAATAGAGAAGACAAAGCGTCCAAGTAATCAAATCATTCTAAAACAAAGTGATGCTATGCATTATGCTTCATTTATAAAGGTTTTACAAAATGAGCCCCAATGATCAGTTTAAAATGATAGTTTAACTGGCCGATCAACTAGACATGTCCGCAATAAATAGTCCGTAACTTTGATTTAGATCTCAGAATGACACGAATCCAATTCCCATGTTAAACTAGTTCAATTTTCTACATTGAGACAAAATTTGAGACACAAATAGATATGACAAAACATTCAGGTAATCCAGTCTATCCCAATTTGCATGATGCCATGCATTATTCTTCATTTATAAGCTTTTACTCAATGAGCACCAATGACAAGTTTAGCATGATTATTTTAACTCCCCGATCAACTTGACATGCCAGCACTAAATCATCCGTAACTTTTAATTTATAGCTCACAATGACACGAATCCAATGCCCACATTAAGCTAGTTCAAGTTTCTATATTTTGATATTATTCGAGACAAAACAAGATACGACAAAGCATCCAAGTAATCCAATCTATCCAAAATTGTGTGATTCCATGCATTTTGCTTCATTTATTAGCCTTAACTCAATGAGCACCAATGATCAGTTTAGAATAACTATATTAACTAGCCGATCAACTTGAAATGTCCGCACTAAATTGTCCATAGGTTTTGATTTCAAGATTTGAATGACACGAATCCAATGCCCACGTTAAGCTAGCTCAATTTTTTATATTTTGACAAAACTTGAGAAAAAATAGAGACGACAAATCATCCAAGTAATCAAATCTATCCCAAACTAACTGATGCCATCCTTCATGCTTCATTTATAAGCCTTTATTTAATGAGCACTAATGATCAGTTGAGAATGATCACTTTAATTGGCGATCAACTCGACATGTCTGCATTAAATTGTCTAAAACTTCTAATTTAGAGCTCAAAATGACAGGAATCCAATGCCCACATTAAGCTAGATCAATTTTCATTATTATGAAAAAATTTGAGATAGAAATAGATACAACAAAGCGTACAAGTAATCCAGTCTATCCTAAACTACGTGATACCATGCATTATTCTTCATTTATAAGCTTTTACTTAATGAGCACCAAGGAACAGTTTAGAATGATCATTTTAACTGGCTGATCAACTTGACATGTCTGCAATAAATCGTCTGTAACTTTTGACTTATAGCTCAGAATGACACGAGTCCAATGGCCACGTTAAACTGCTTCAATTTTCTATATTGAGACAAAATTTCATACAGAAATATATACGACAAAGCGTCCAAGTATTCCAATCTATCAAAAACTACATGATGTCATACATTATGCTTCATTTATAAGCCTTTACTCAATGAGCTTTAATGATCAATTTAGAATGATCATATTAACTGGCCAATCAACTTGACATGTCTGCACTAAATCGTCGGTAACTTTTGATTTAGAGCTCAGAATGACACAAATCCAGTGCCCATGTTAAGATAGCTTAATTTTCTATATTGTGATAAAATTTGAGACAGAAATAGATACGACAAATCATCCAAGTAATCTAGTCTATCCTAAACTGCGTGATGCCATGCATTATTCTTCATTTATAAGAATTTACTCAATCAACACCAATGATCAGTTTAAAATGATCATTTTAACTGGCCGATCATCTCGACATTCCTGCACTAAATCGTCCGTAACTTTTGATTTATAGGTCAGAATGACACGAATCAAATGCCCACGTTAGGCTAGTTCAATTTTCAATATGTTGAAAAAATTTGACATGTCCGTACTAAATCGTACGTAACCTGGAATTAAAAAGACAACTAAGAAAAAGACTAAGAAGTAAATAATGTTTTAACTTGACTCTTCCTCTCTTATTTTGTGGATGATGAGATAGAATGGGCCTTGATTCACCAAGAGGGTGTGGTAAAGTACCTTGGGATTGCCTCATTAAAAACCTATCTTAGAAAACCCATTGGGACAAAACTAAGAATAGGGAAAAAGAGTACAATCCAAGGCACCTCTCTTGGTGAGGTTTAGGTGGCTTGAATCACAACCAATGTGGTTGGATTAGCACACACTAAACTGGCCTTAATGGTGTTGAAAAGGTGCTGTAGTGTTGTCTTAAGTTTGGGTTGCTTGGATCGGGTAATGGGGCCATTAAAGATTTGTAGGCTTTCATCTCTAATATTTGCAGGTTCTAGCTGCTCCTTAGCATCTTTAGTGGCTTCTTCCTCCTCTGGTTCAAGCTGCTCCTAGGTTGTGGTTCCTTGCTGGCCATGCTCACATCATCCTCCCCTAGTTGAGAAGGATTTGACCTCAAATCTGTTTCATATGCAAAATATGGAACCAAATAAGTAATATTGAAGCTTGAACTCACTTGGTACTTACCTTGAAGATCCAGCTGGTAGGCATTGTCATTGATCTTCTTGATGACTTTGAATGGGCCATCAATCCTAGGCATTATCTTGGATTTCCTTTCACTCGAAAATCTATCTTTGCGCAAATGGATCCACACAAAGTCTTTTTCCTCAAATGCTAACTCCTTTCGGCCTTTATTGGCTTTTTGGCATACATCTTAGTCATGAACTTTTTTAACCATCTCAGCCTTTTTTCTTTCCATCAAGGCTTGTCCTTTCACTCAAAGGTAAACACATTAGATCCAAAGGTGAGATGGGATGGAACCCATAAACAATTTCGAATGGTGAGTACTTAGAAGCAGTATGCCTACCATGATTATATGCGAATTCAACATAAGGCAAGCATTCTTCCCAAGTCCTAAGATTCTTTTTAATCAAAGCTCTTAACAAATTAGAGAATGTTCTATTAACTACTTCAGTTTGACCATCCAATTGCGGGTGAGAAGTTGTGGAGAAACAAAGCTTAGTTCCTAGCTTAGACCAAAGTGTTTTCCAAAAGTAACTAAGGAACTTAGTGTCTCTATCTGATACTATGGTACTAGGCATGCCATGAAGTCTAACTATCGCCTTAAAAAATAATCCGGCAATGTTAACGGCATCATCCGTCTTATGAGCAGGAATAAAGTGAGTCATTTTGGAAAATCCATCAACTACAACAAACACAGAATCCTTTCCAGTCTTATTTCTAGGCAATCCAACAACAAAATCAATAGAAATATCATGCCAAGGGTGCAAAGGTATAGGAAGAGGGGTATACAAACTGTGCTTTTGGATTGTGGATTTGGCTTGCATGCAAGTTACACATCTTTGGCAAGCTTTCTCAACATCACTCCTCATGTGTGGCCAAAAGAAGTGTTCCTGCAATACATTTAATGTCTTTACCATGCCAAAGTGACCCATAAAACCACCTGAATTTGCTTCCTTAACAAACAAGTGTCGTAAAGAGGAGTTAGGTACACATAACCGATTATCATTAAACAAGAAGCCTTCACTCTTAAAGTATTTTCCAGTACCAAACTTCTCACATGAAGCATAAATATCCTTAAAATCAGCATCAGTAGCATATAACTCTTTGATTTACTCAAACCCTAGCAGTTTAACATCTAAAGAGTTCAAGAGCACATACCTCCGAGAAAGAGCATCGGCTACGACATTCTCTTTACCTTTCTTGTATTTGATAACATAAGGGCAGGTCTCAATGAATTCGACCCAGCTAGCATGTCTTTTTCAGATTTTGTTGCCCTTTGAGATGTTTGAGTGACTCATGGTCGGTATGGATGACAAACTCCTTGGCCAAAGATAATGTTCCCATGTTTGCAAGGCCCTCACAAGCGCATATAGTTCTTTGTCATAGGTTGGGTAATTGAGTGTGGCCCCTCCAAGTTTCTCACTAAAGTAGGCTATGGGCTTCCTTTCCTGCATAAGAACAGCACCAATACCAACTTCTGAGGCATCACATTGAATTTCAAAAGTTTTATCAAAGTTAGGAAAAGATAGCATCGGGGAGTGTGTGAGCTTGTCTTTCGAGGTTTGGAATGCCTCCTTTTGCGCCTGCTCCCACTTAAATCCCACATTCTTTTTGATAACCTTAGTGAATGGAGCTGCTATAGTCCTAAATTCCATGAAAAACCTCCGGTAAAATCCAGCTAGGCCATGGAAGTTCCTTACTTCCCCAACATCTTTTGGACTCGGCCACTCCTTAATCACTTTTATCTTTTCCTCATCAACCTCAACGTACTGACAACAAAACCTAAGAAGACAAGATTATCTGTTCCAAAAGAAAATTTCTTAAGATTGTCTTACAAGGTTTCCTTTTAAAGCACTTCAAAAACCTTTCGGAGGTGTTCATACATGATCATCTAAGGTTCGGCTAAAAACTAGAATGTCATCAAAGTATACTACCACAAAAAGACCTATGAATTCCTTAAGGACATGGTTCATCAATCTCATGAAGGTAGTAGGGGCATTTGTCAAGCCAAAAGGCATTACTAACCCCTCACATAAACCTTGTTTAGTTTTAAATGCAGTTTTCTACTCATCACCTTCTTTCATCCTAATTTGGTGAGAACCACTCTTAGCATCTACCTTAGAGAAGATGTTATAACCATGTAATTCATCTAACATATCATCTAATATAGGTATAGGATGGCGATACTTAACAGTGATATTGTTGATGGCTCTGCAATCAACACACATTCTCCAGCTTCCATCCTTTTTGGGGACAAGAAAAACAAGTACAACACACAGGCTCATACTTTCACGGATATGTCCTTTCTCCATGAGTTCAATGACTTGCTGTTGAAGCTCCTTGGTCCCCAGGCGGTAGGTTCTATAGGATGGCTTGTTGGGAAGAGATCCACCTGGTAGAAGTCAATTTGGTGCTCAATTCCTCGGATTGGTGGTAAGCCTTGTGGTTGCTCCTCTGGAAACACATCTTTAAATTCCTGCAAAAGAAGGTTAATTTTGCTAGGAATGTCTTGCATAGATTGGTTTGTATGAAAGCATTCTTTAAGCACAAAGAGTAGGTGTAGTAAGTTACTCCCTGGGTTGGACTTAATCATAGTATTAGTCGGTTGTTTAGCTGGTGGCTTGGTTTGCGGTTTGGCGGTGCCGTCGGCATGGAGCTTGTTTTTGTATTCGGATTGGGTTTTGTTTTTCTTTAAAGCTATCTGATCTAAATGAACCTCTTGTGGGGATAAAGGTACTAAAATATGTTTCTTTCCCTTAAACTCAAATGAGTACCTATTAGTGAACCCATCATGAATAACCCTTCTATCCGATTGCCAAGGTCTACCTAACAAGAGATGACCAGCATCCATGGGTAAAACATTACATAAAACCTCATCTTCATATTTGCCTATGGACAAAGGTACTAGGACCTGGTTCTCTACTTCTAGCTCACCCTCATCATTAGGCCATTGCAACTTATAGGGTTTAGACCTCTTAATAATCCCAAGTCCTTACTTCTCTACCAAAATCTCACTAGCTACATTGGTACAGCTACCTCCATCTATCACTAAGCTACAGACCTTACTCTTAACTAGACAGCGAGTGTGGAATAGGTTCTCTTTTTGCTCATTCTTTTCTGTCCTAGTTTGTAAGTTTAGAGTTCTCCTAGTGACTAAGAGTTGTCCAGCATGGGGCATGTCTACATTTTCTTCCAAGGACTCAGCATCCGAAAGGTCATCCTCTGATTCTACCTCACCATTAGCGCTAATAACTATGGTTCTCTTATTGGTACATTCCCTAGAGTAGTGACCAAAGCCCTTACACTTAAAACACTGAATTTCCCTAGTTTTTGTGCTAGAACCCCATATTTCGTATCTTCTACCTTAGTTTTAGTGAAAGGCTTATAATCTTTGCTAGACTTATCCTCCTTAGATTGGCAAACCTAGTAGAACTAAATCCGGGTTTAGGGTTTTTCCTCATAAGTTGTTTTTCGAACATGATAGCCTTATGGAGAAGTTCTTCTATTTCAACATAATGGTGAATCTCTAGCCTATCTATGATTTCCCTATTAAGGCCACCCATAAACCTAGCCATAGTGGCTTCACTATCCTCTTGAACATCATCTCTAAGCAATAAGGTTTCCATCTCCTTAAAGTACTCCTCTTTGGTTCTAGAGCCTTGAGATATGTTCCTAAGCTTAAAGTGAAGTTCCCTATGATAGTGGCGAGGTATAAACCTTTTCCTAATGATTACTTTCATCTGGTTCCACAAATATATAGGAAAATCCCCAGCCCTTCTCCTAGAAGTTACTAATTGATTCCACCAACTTAATGCATAATCTTTAAAAGCGGCTGGTGCTACCCTAACCTTACTATCCTGAGCGTATTCCCTACAATAAAAGACTATTTCTATCTTCTTTTCCCACTCTAGATACTCCTCAGGGTCATTGGCTCCATAGAAAGAGGGAATCTTGATTTTCAGGCCAGCCAAAGGGTCACGAGAACTGGGTTGGTTATTCCTATGCAGTTGGTCATCTCTTGGCCGCCTTCTCCTAGGGTGTTGTGACCTTGATGAGTGACTGTAGTATTTATCAGTATCAGATGGTGGCTGGTGTATCCTAATTCGGTCATTGATGTATCTTTCTATTTCAGCTCTCATGGTTGCCATACTTTCATCCATCATGGCTTTAAAGGAATCACAGAGTTGTTTGTTGGAGTGTGAGGATTCTTCTCCATTATTGCTGGTTTCTACCATGGTACCTGACAAATTCAGACAACTAAACAAGTAAAAGTTTCAAAGAAAAACACAGAGAGTACTTATACTAGTCTAGGAAATTGAAAATGACTGCTAAAATTCTACCAAAACATTAAAGGAAATACATAGGGAATTACAAAGACAACTAAGACAAAGACTAAGAAATAAATAATGTTTTGACTTGATTCTTCCTCTCTTATTTCGTGGATGATAAGATAGAACTGGCATTGATTCACCAAGAGGTTGTGGTAAAGTACCTTAGGCTCGCCTCATTAAAAACCTATCTTAGAAAACCCATTGGGACCAAATTAAGAATAGGGAAAAAGAGTACAATCCAAGGTACCTCTCATGGTGAGGTTTAGGTGGCTTGAACCACAACCAATGTGGTTGGATTAGCACACACTAAAATGGCCTGAATGGTATTGAAAAGGTGCTGTAGTGTTGTCTTAAGTCCGGCTGGCTTGGATCGGGTAATGGGGCCATTGAAGATTTGTAGGCTTTCATCTCCAATATCCGCGGGTTCTAGCTACTCCTTAGCATCTTTAGTGGCTTCTTCCTCCTCTGGTTCAAACTGCTCCTTAGGTGGTGATTCCTTGCTGGCCATTCTCATATCAAACTGGCCAATCAACTTGACATGTCCGCACTAAATCGTCCGTAACTTTTGATTCAGAGCTCAGAATGACACAGATCCAATTAATGCCCACGTTAAGCTAGCTCAATTTTCTATATTTTGACAAAATTTAAGGCAAGAATAGAGATGAAAAATCCTCCAAGTAATTAAATCTATCCCAAACTACGTGATGCCATGCTCTATGCTTCATTTATAAGCCTTTACTTAATAAGCACCAATGATCAGTTTAGAATTATAACTTTAATTGGCCGATAACCCTGACATGTCCACACTAAATTGTCTGTAGCTTTTGATTTAGAGCTCAAAATGACACGAATCCAATGCCCACTTTAAGCTAGCTCAATTTTCTATATTGTTAAAAAATTGAGACAGAAATAGATACGACAAAGCGCCCAAGTAATCCATTCTATCCTAAACAGTGTGATGCCATGCATTATTCTTCATTGATAAGCTTTACTCAATGAGCACTAATTATAAGTTTAAAATAATCATTTTAATTGGCTGATCAGTTTAACATGTATGCACTAAATGATACGTAACTTTAAATGTATAGCTCAAAATAACACGAATCCAATGCCAACCTTAAGCTAATTCAATATTTTATATAGTGACAAAATATAAGATAGAAATAGATACGACAAAGCCTACAAGTAATCCAATCTTTCCAAAACTGCGTGATGCCATGCATTGTGCTTCATTTATAAGCCTTTACTTAATGAGCACTAATGATCAGTTTAAAATGATCATTTTACCAGGACGATCAACTTGACATGTTTGCACTAAATTCGGTGTAACTTTTGATTTCTAGCTCAGAATGACCCGTATCAAATGCCCACGTTAAGCTTGCTCAATTCTCTTTATTGAAGCAAAATTTGAGACAGAAATAGATACGACTAAGCGTCTAACTAATCCAATCTATCCTGAATTGCGTGATGTCATACATTATGCTTCATTTATAAGCCCTTACTCAATGAGCACCAATGATTGGTTTAGAATAATCATTTTAACTAGCCGATCAACTTCACATGTCAGCACTAAGTCGTGTATGACTTTTGATTTATAGCTCAGAATAACACGAATCCAATGCCCACGTTAAGGTAGTTCAATTTTCTATATTGAGACAACATCTGAGACAAAAATTGATACGACAAAGCGTGCAAGTAATCCAATCTATCCAAAACTGCGTGATGCCATGCAACATGTATCATTTATAAGCATTTACTCAATGCACACCAATGATCATTTTAGAATGGTCATATTAACTGGCCGATCAACTTGACATATCCACACTAAATTGTCCATAACATCTGATTAGAGTTTAGAATGATACCAATCCAATGCCCATGTAAAGCTAGCTCAATTTTCTATATTGTGATAAAATTTAAGATTAAAATTGCTTCGAGAAGTCCTCCAAGTAATCAAATCTATCCAAACTACGTGATGTCATGCATTATGCTTCACTTACAAGCGTTTACTCGCTGAGAACCAATGATAAGCTTAGAATGATCACTTTAATTGGCCGATAAATTTAACATTTCCGCACTAAATCGTCCGTAACTTTTGATTAGAGCTCAGAACGACACAAATCCAATGCCCACGCTAAGCCAGCTCAATTTTCTATATTGTAACAAAATTTGAGACAAGAAAGATACAAAAAAGCGTCCAAGTAATCCAATCTATCCCTAACTGTATGATGACATGAATTATGTTTCATTTATAAGCATTTACTAATTGAGCACCACTGATGAGTTTAAAATAATCATATTAACTAGCCGATCAACTTGACATGTCTGCATTAAATCGTCAGTAAATGTTTATTTATTACTCAAAATGACACGAATCCAATGCCTACTTTAAGCTAATTCAATTTTCTATATTGTGACAAAATTTGAGACAAAAATAGATACGACAAAGCGTCCAACTAATCCAATCTATCCAAACTACATGATTCCATGCATTATTCTTCATTTATAAGCTTTTACTCAATGAGCCCCGATGATGAGTTTAGAATGATCATTTAAACTGGTCGATCAACTTGACATGTCCACACTAAATTGTCCGTCAATTCTGATTTACAGCTCCATATGATACGAATCCAATGCCCACGTTAAGCTAGTTCACTAGCCGATCAACTTGACATGTATGCAGTAAATCATCCGTAAATTTTTTATTTAGAGCTCAGAATGACACAGATCCAATGCCCATGTTAAGCTAGCTCATTTTTCTATATTGTGACAAAATTTAAGAAAAAAACAGATATGACAAAGCGTCAAAGTAATCCATCCCAAAGTGTGTGATTCCATGCATTATTCTTCATTTATAAGCTTTTACTCAATAAGCACCTATGATCAGTTTAGAATGATCATTGTAACTCGCCGATCAACTTGACATGTGTACATAAACCATCTGTAACTATTGATTTATAGCTCAAATTGACACGAATCCAATGCACACGTAAGCTATTTTAATTTTCTATAATGTGACAAAATTTTAGACAAACTAGATACGACAAAGAATCCAAGCAATCCAATCTATGCCAAACTCCGTGATGCCATGCATTAGCTACATTTATAAGCCTTTTCTCAATGAGCACCAATGATCAGTTTAGAATAATTATATTAATTGGCCGATAACCTTGTTATGTCCGCACTAAATCGTCCATAAATTTTGATTTAGAGTTCTGAATGACACGAATGCAATACCCACGTTCAGCTAACTCAATTTTCTATATTTTACAAAATTTGAGACCGAAATAGAGATGACAATGCGTCTAAGAAATCCAGTCTATCCAAACTGATTGATGCCATGCATTATGATTCATTTATAAGCCTTTACTTAATGAGCATCAATCATCAGTTTAGAATGATCATTTTAACTGGCCGATCAATTTGACATGTATACACTAAATCGATCGTAACATTTGATTTAGCGCTCAGAATGACACATCTTCAGTGCCTACGTTAAGCTAGTTCAAAGTTCTATATTATCATAAAATTTGAGATTAAACTAGATAAGAAAAACCATCCAAGTAATCCAATCTATTCCAAACTGCGTGATGTCATGCATTATGATTTATTTATAAGCCTTTACTCAATGAGCACCAATGATCTATTTAAAATAAACATATTAACTGGTCGATCAACTTCACATGTCCGCACTATATCGTCCGTAAATTTTGATTGAGAGCTCTGAATAACACGAATCAATTGCCCACGTTAAGCTAGCTCACTTTTTTATATTTTGACAAACTTTGAGACAGAAATAGAGATGACAAAGCGTCCAAGTAATCCAATCTATCCAGACTGCTTGATGTCATACATTATTTTTCATTTATAAGCTTTGACTCAATGAGCACCAATGATCAGTTTAGAATTATCATTTTAATTGGCCGATCAACTTATCATGTCTGTACTAAATCTTCTGTAAATTTTGAGTTATAACTCAGAATAACACGAATCCAATGCCTCCGTTAAGCTAGTTCAATTTTTTATATTGTGACAAAATTTGAGAGAGAACTAGATACGACAAAGCATCCAAGTAATCTAATATATCCCAGACTGCTTAATGCCATGCATTATGCTTCATTTATAAGACTTTACTCAATGTGCACCAATGATCAGTTTAGAATAATCATATTAACTGGCCGATCAACTTGACATGTTCGCAGTAAATCGTTTGTAAATTTTGATTTAGAGCTCAGAATGACACAAATCCAATGCCCACGTTAAGCTAGCTCATTTTTCTATATTATGACAAAATTTGAGACAGAAATAGATATGACAAAACGTCAAAGGAATACAAACTATCCCAAACTGTGTGATTCCATGCAGTATTCTTCATTTATAAGCTATTACTCAATGAGCACCAATGATTAGTTTAGAATGATCATTTTAACTAGCCGATCAACTTGAAATGTCTGCACTAAATCGTCCGTAAAATTTGGGTTATAACTTAGAATGACACGAATCCAATGCTCACGTTAAGGTAGTTCAAATTTCTATGCTTTGAAAAAATTTGAGACAAAACTAGATACGACAAAGCATACAAATAATTCAATCTCTCCCAAACTGCATGATGCCAGGTATTATGCTTCATTTGTAAGCCTTTACTCAATCAGCACCAATGATCAGTTTAGAATAATCATATTATCTGGCCGATCAACTTGACATGTCTGCACTAAATCATATGTAACTTTCGATTTAGAGCTCACAATGACATGAGTCCAATGCTCACGTTATGCTAGCTTTATTTTCTATATTGTGGCAACTTTTGAGACAGAAATAGATATGACAATGCATTCAATTAATCTAATCTATCCCAAATTGCATGATGCCATGCATTATTCTTCATTTATAAGCTTTTACTCAATGAGCACCAATGATCAGTTTAGAATGATCATTTTAACTCGCCGATCAACTTGACATGTCTGCAATAAATTGTCTGTAACTATTGATTTATAGCTCAAAATGAGACTAATCCAATGCCCATGTTAAGCTAACTCAATTTTCTATATTTTACAAAATTTGAGATAGAAATAGCGATGACAATGCATCTAAGAATTCCAATCTATCCAAACTGCTTGATGCCATCCTTTATGATTCATTTTCAAGCTTTTATTTAATGAGCACCAATCAACAGTTTAGAATGATCACTTTAACTGGCCGATCAACTTGACTTGTCTACACTAAATCGACCGTAACTTTTGATTTAGCGCTTAAAATGACAAGAATTCAGTGCCTATGTTAAGCAAGCTTAATGTTCTATATTATCACAAAATTTGAGATAGAACTAGATAAGACAAAGCGTCCAAGTAATCCAATCTATCCCAAACTGCTTGATGTCATGCATTATTTTTCATTTATAAGCTTTTACTCAATGAGCACTAATGATCAATTTAGAATGATCATCTTAACTAGCCGATCAACTTGACATATCTGCACTAAATCGTATGTAATTTTTGAGTTATAACTCATAATGACACGAATCCAATGCCCATGTTAAGATAGTTCAATTTTCTATATTGTGACAAAATTTGAGACAGAACTACATACAACAACGCTTCCAAGTAATCCAATATATCCTGAACTGCGTGATGCCATGCATTGTGCTTTATTTATAAGCCTGTTCTCAATGAGCACCAATGATTAGTTTAGAATAATCAAATTATCTGGCTGATCAATTTGACATATCCGCCGTAAATAGTCCATAAATTTTGATTTCGAGCTCAAAATGACACAGATCCAATGCCACGATAAAGTAGCTCAACTTTCTATATATTGACTAAATTTGAGGCAAAAATAGAGATGAAAAAGCGTCTCAGTAATCCAATTTATCCAAACTGCTTTATGCCATGCATTATTATTCATTTATAAGATTTTACTCAATGAGTACCATGATCAGTTTAGAATGATTATATTAACTTGCTAATCAACTTGACATGTCTTCACTGAATCGTCCGTAACATTTGATGGATAGCTCAGAATGACACGATTCCAATGCCCACGTTAAGCTAGTTAAATTTTCTATATTGTGACAAAATTTGAAACAGAATTAGATACGAAAAAACGTCCAATTAATCCAATATATCCAAAACTGCGTGATGTCATGCATTATGCTTCATTTATAAGCTTTTACTCAATGAGCACCAATGATCAGTTTAGAATATTCATATTAACTGACCGATCAACTTGACATGTCCGCACTAAATCATCCATAAATTTTAATTTAGAGCTCAGAATGACACATATTCAATGCCCACGTTAAGCTATTCCAAATTTCATTACTGAGACAAAGTTTGAGTCAGAAATAGATACGAAAAAACGTCCAATTAATCCAATATATCCAAAACTGCGTGATGTCATGCATTATGCTTCATTTATAAGCTTTTACTCAATGAGCACCAATGATCAGCTTAGAATGATCATATTAACTGGCCGATCAACTTGAAATGTCTGCACTAAATCTTCTGTAATTTTTAATTTAGAACTCATAATAACACGAATCCAATGCTTACATTAAGCTAATTCAGTTTATTATATTGTGACAAAATTTGAGACAGAAATGCAGACGACAAAGTGTGCAAGTAATCAAATCTATCCCAAACAGCGTGATTCCATGCATTATGCTTCATTTATAAGCTTTTACTCAATCAGCACCAATGATTAGTTTTGAATGATAATTTTAACTGACGAATCAACTTGATTTTTTGCACTAAATCGTCCATAACTTTTGATTTGGATCTCAGAATGACACGAATCCAATGCCCACGTTAAGCTACTTCAATTTTCTATATTGTGATAAAATTTAAGACTAAAATTGCTTCGACAAGTCCTCCAAGTAATCAAATCTATCCAAAACTGTGTGATATCATGCCTTATGCTTCAGTTATAAGCCTTTACGTAATGAGCACCAATGATCAGTTTAAAATGATCATTTTAACTCACAGATCCACTTGACATGTCTGCACTAAATCGTCCGTAACTTTTGATTTTTAGCTCATAATGACAAGAATCCAATGCCCATGTTAACCTAGTTCAAATTTCTATATTGAGACAAAATTTGAGAAAGTAATAGATACGACAAAGCGTACAAGTAATTCAATCTATATCAAACTGCATGATGCCATGCATTATGCTTCATTTATAAGCCTTTACTCAATGATCACCAATGATCAGTTTAGAATGATCATTTTAACTAGCCGATCAACTTGACATGTCTACACTAAATCATACTGAACTTTTGATTTATAGCTCAGAATGACACGAATCCAATGCCCACGTTAAGCTAGTTTAAATTTCTATATTGAGACAAAATTTGAGACAAAAATGGATACGAAAAAGCGTCCAAGTAATCCAATCTATCCAAAAATGCGTGATGTCATGCATTATGGTTCATTTATAACCTTTTATTCAATAAGCACCAATGATCAGTTTTGAATTATAATTTTAACTGGCCAATCAACTTGACATATCTGAGCTAAATCGTTCGTAACTTTTGATTTATAGCTCAGAATGACATGAATCCAATGCCCACGTTAAGCTAGTTCAAATTTCTATATTAAGAAGAAATTAATATATCAAATTTCTATATTGAGACTGACATAGATACGACAAAGCATCCAATTAATCCAATTTATTCAAAACTGCGTGATATCATGCATTATGCTTCTTTAATAATCTTTTAGTCAATGAGGACAAATGATCAGTTTAGAATGATCATATTAACGACAGATCAACTTGAGATGTCCCCACTAAATCATTTGTAACTTTTAATTTAGAGCTCAGAATAACACGAATCCAATGCCCATGTTAAGCTAGTTCAAATTTCTATATTGACACGAATTTTGAGACCAAAATAGATAAGAAAAGGCATCCAAGTAATCAAATCTATCCAAAAAACGTGATGTCATGCATTATGATTCATTTATAAGGCTTGACTCAAAGAGCAGCAATGATCAGTTTATAATGATCATATTAATTGGCCGATCAACTTGTCATGTTTGCGCTAAATGGTCTGTAACTTTTGATTTAAAGTTCCGGATGACACGAATCCAATACCCACGTTAAGTTTGCTCAATTTTCTATATTGTGAAATTTAAGACATAAATAGATACGACAAAGCGCCCAAGTAATCCTATCTATCCCAAA